>JAUCBJ010008867.1:0-28444 GCA_032718475.1 Nemertoderma westbladi | reverse complement strand
TTCCCTCAATTGGTAATAACATAGTTTATTGGTTTGGTCAGGAATCATAACAGGAATCATACTAAGTGCGATGGGGGGGTAGGACTATCATGAATGGAATGGAATGATAGTGCCCATGATTAATGTTTGTGGCCTTGATTGATATCTGTCCATCGTTTTATCTCATTAATGATAGTGTACCTCATTAATATTTATCATTAATCATTAATTTTATTAAATATCATTTATCATTAATATGTTATAAATTTGCAGTAAATTATAAAGTATGCAATTTACGTAATAACGTAATATTAACGCATAATTCCAGTTTATGTTTAAGAATATGTACCTTATTATTAATAATAAGTATCAATTCCGAAATCCAAATTCAATAATATGTATGGGGTTTCTATTATTATTATTTCAATATTTTTGCAGCCGTACGCATTGCAACTGAGGAGATGGATAGAGAACATCGTTGGAACTGATCTCAGGGCCATGGTCAAAGAAAGTTGCTTTACTTCATCTCTGATGACCGGAAATATTCCACGTGGTTGCTATGGTTACGAGATGGGCCTTGGGTTGTCGACTAGTGAACGATTTGCCTAGAGAATGTTGCTATAGAGACTATCGATATATTATCTACATTATTTATTGTAAACTTTTTCAGTACCGGTACGCAAACAAAGGCATGATTAATTTTTCGGTACTGTTGTTGCACATGGTCGTAAAAAGAGAAATCCCAAAAAATTGGACATGTTTGATTTAGAAACTGGTTTGCAAAAATATTATTACAATAAAAGGTTTAATAATTTTCTAGCCAATCATAGAAAACTTTTTATCGTTTACTAAAGTTGTTCATCTTGCTAATTGAACCTAAACCTTAGAATATTCTCGACGTTAAGTGTAGGTAAATGAATTTCTGCAAAGTAATTATAGCGTAAATACCGTACATATCATGTTATTCTGTAATATTATTGTGCCTCTACAGACACTATTACTATAATTCAGGCTTATGTTACGGTGGTTGGTTGGTATGAGGTGGCTAACAATATAATAAATTAATACAGTCTAATTAAAAATTATACTTATTTTTTTCCACTTAAAAGGACTGGGACCTTAAACTGGGACTTAAAAGGGACCTATGCGCGATGTGTATAGACTCACTCTCGTTAATCGTTTCGTTGTTTTAAAATGGGAGCAGTCCTGTAATTTTTTCCCATTCATTTACTAATAACACATTGGTACACTTTACAGGATTACTGAATGTTCAATAATGATCATGTTTACAGTTTCTGGCACAGAATCTTATTGCGTATAGTGTGGGTTAAAAAATTTCTTAAAAAAATTATAGTTTGAACCAAAATTTTGGAAAAATTTGGTGCCAGCACAGAAAATTCCAAAATGTTAGTTTCGGAAATATTGTTTTGACAAACCGAAGCGTAATTTGTAATTTAATCAGGATAACTATTGACTGGCTGAATTCAGTGGAAAAAACTGATCTAGAGTCTCAAATTAAAAATAATAGACAGCCTTGAAATTGTCACAAAATGGTACCGAAACTTTTAAAAATCCACAATCCGAGAAAAACAGCATTAAACATTTTTATTTGAAAAACCCGCTTTTTCTCAATCTTAATTTTTAAATGAGTGAAGATATCTAACTTTTTCCACTAATTTCCAGAAATTTAGAGAAAAAAAATAATTTCACTATTTTTTTTTTATATAAATTTGTGAAAAGGTTTTTTTTTTACTTTTTTTATAAAATTAGTAAAAAAATACTTGTTTTCACATTTTTCTTTAAAATTAGTGAAAATAATTTTTTTCACTTTAAAACTTTTTCCAGAATTTTTAAATTAGTGAAAAGATACCTTTTTCACTAATTTAAAAACTAAATAATTTAATTATAATATTAATAATATTAAACAAATATAAGAACATTTTATTTTCCTCTTTATTTACTTTTTTCTATTTCATATAAACCTATCACTTTTCAGAATTGTCCAGCTCCATAATCATTTTCATCTTTCTGTAGTTTCCTCTTGCGTGAAGTTTTCCTTTCTATCTTTTGTACGTCGGTATTTGCCTTCTCAGCTTTGATGATTCGTTGTTCGTCTAAATAGTTCAACCCTTTCTGCGTGTAAACTCCAATATCGAGATCAAACCGTTGTAAAAGTCCACACCGACTTTGATAACCATTATTGAAGGTTAAAAACCGCACCATAGGCACTAATCTCGAAAACCTTCCGTCCTACAAATGTTCGTTTTGGGCAGCGGCTCCACAGAACGTTATTCCAGGACTCATTTGAATTTTGAGTCTTGCCATGAAGGCATTTCCTCAGAAGAGTTGGATGAGCTAAATCCCTGAAGGTTGGTTTGATTTCTTCCATTACAGCAGCTGGAAGACTGTGGTTATGATGGTATAAATTGCCCGTTTCAATGGACTTGTTGTAACGACACCAACTATCGAGTCCTTTAGGACATAACTGATGCTGGGGATAATCATCAGTAGAACATTTGTGTAGAAATATTGCCCAAACAGCCTTTACCATATTGTGAAGAGAATCCGTATTAGACCTAATAGCTCTTCCATAATAAACTTGTAATGAGTCTACTGCAGCTTCCGTTAGTCCACCTTTACCAATAAGCAGTTTACCATCTGATAAATTCTGGCCCCTATAATTCTTTTTCAGTTGTCGCAGCCTTCCACCCATTCTCTTTTGAATGTGACCTACACATTCCAGTTTCTGAATGTCGATATCCTTGTAAGGCTTTGCATCAGAAATCCTTAGAAAGCTGGATGAATCTCCGTCTCCCAGGTATTTCGCATATTTCACACCATACTTGGCTTCAGATCGGTTACATATAGTCATAGCACCTATAGAAAAATATAATTAAATTAATATTTTTTGTACATTTATCATATCTGTATTATATTCTGCAATATAATATAATTTATAAATGCGGTTGTAAAAAAGATGCCGCAGTGAATCGCGGACTTTCGCCCTCCTACCGTCCAAGCATATCTGGTTTCCAACCAACCCCCCCCCCCCCCCCCTCCCCCCCACACTTCCATTCCACCGCTACTGCAGCCTTCAAAGTTTTTCATGCAGTTTTCACAATGAGATGATATACCTGTTCCATTGACTGAATCGTCCTTCAGTGCAGCACATTTATGGCAAAATTTACTCAAAACCATGATGTCAACAACTTTCCCCGTATCTACACTGATGGTACTAACTGCTCCATTCAATGATTTATGTCCTCTTTTTTGCCAAGTACCGTCGAAGCTACAGGCTAAATTTTCTTTCGGTTCATCCACATTCACTTCCACCGCTTCAGCAGCTGCATTGGCCATGGATTCCTCAGCGAAGCGTTTTATAATCTCTAATATAACGTTGTACATTGGAAACCATTTAGTTGGTGGCTGAGGGAGATTCATCATCGCAGCGAGAACTTTACCTTGCTGCTGCCCACCCCCAATACACCTAAGACCATATGTGTACCTTATATTTACTTCATAGTGGTTCTTTTTTGTTGTCATCGTATCAGAGTCAAAGGTGTCCTCATTGTCATTGATAGTGTTAGGCCTACAAGTTTTCGATGTCCAAAACTTGTGACTAGTTTTACACTCTGAACAATTTATAAGTAGTAAAACCGCAAGACCGTCCCTAATAGTAGGATCTGCTGATAGCGTCAGGTTTGAAGAACTGCATTTATTGCAAGTAACACTTGTTATAAGTGCCGCTTCTACCAACCCGAGGTCAACTATTAGTATTAGATGGGTCGAGGTAGGCCTATTGGCTGATTGGAACAACCGGTATTATTTTTACCATTATCTCTCCTAGTACCATTATGACACAGGGACCAGCTCTATGCGATTTATCTTTCAGAGCCCTAGTGCAACGTTTCTTTCCAGGAACATCTCCAGTTTTCCTTGAATAAAATGTTCCTTTGCCAAAGTTTTTATTCCGAGGCATTGCGAAGTTGTAATTACTGAATTGTACTGTGTATTGTGACTACCGGTACCTATATGATACGGTTATCTAAATTGTCTTCATTTTATTGAGTTTGAATTTCCCTCCAGATGAACTCATGTACAGTTTTTAAAAATACAACTCTGACAGTAGTACTGTATAAGATGACACCAAGATTATATAAATATAAGATAGTTTAGATTAATGAATTTACGAAAAGGTATCATTGTCAAAGTTGCTGTAGTTCATGAACGGCTGACACTGTGGCTCTGAAATTAGTATTTTTGCAAACTCTGGAAAATTTCGATCTAGAATCGCAGAAAAAAAAAATTTGAAAAAAAAAAATTTTTGTCCAGGACTGCTCCCCGCCGGTTCGTTTCAAATTAAACCTGTACATAAACTAGGAGACAGGGAGCCTGGGGGGGGGGGACTGGACGCAAATCCCGCCTTGGCGAATTAATATCCCGCCTCAATGTTAAATACTCCATTTAGGGAAAGGAGCAGGTTACAGTGGCACGTTATTTTAACCAAAACAATATACTAAATATACAATAGAACAGGTTACAGATTTATTTATTTTAGGGTTATTTGCGTCCAATTTCCCCTGGAGAGGGATAAATTTTTATTGTGTCCAGTCACCCCCCCCCCCCCCCCCCCCCACCCCCTATCTGTAAACTAGACACACGTCTTTGTTAATCACATAACACTTTGCAGCATTTCGGAACAAATTTTTGTTGAATAACAAAACAGGGGCCATAGGTAGTAATTGTTTATTATGGGGAACAAGTATAACTTTTTTCATTTTTATATTTCAACTTTCTACGTTTTTTTCCCATGTACTGTAATACGTGATTATATTCTTAAATTTGTAGTTTTTTGTTGCTTAAATCTTTAATAAAAGATAAAGCGATATTCTGTAGTGTTACAAATTAAATTTAACTGTAGTATTTTACAGTTCTTCCATAGTTACTGCGATTCCAATTACTGTATTGTATTCTTCAACTCTCGATGTTGCTTTACTAAAATAATTTAGTGTTCTCGAATATTTATTTACGCAACTAAAGAGCCGCTTATCAACATAAACCAATATTGGATATTGAGTTCCGATTTGGAGTACACCTTGCAGACACTACATTTGGAATGAGTACTTGTGAGGAGGGTGTGCATGGATTTTTCTCAAATTGCTCTTGCAAACCCTTTACCCTTTCGATGCTCTTTAACAGCTCTTTCAATACAATTTAAGAAATTCCACCAAAAATATTTTACTTTACTTTTTTTGCCTGGGAAAAAAGTAAAATCAAAGCAATCCAAGGAGTTACTTTTTTTACCTGGTGAAAAAAGTACTACATTTTCTCTCGATTTTGGGGTATAATTGAGCGAAAAAGTAACAATTTAAGAAATACACCTTAAAAGTTCCAATGGCAAATCTTTTGAATTTTTGTGACGAATTCTTTGTAATATGCATATTTACACTTTCTAAAACAACATTGAAGTGTAAAATTATTCGTGTTTTAACAGAGAAAGAAAGCATGACATGTTAAATATATAAGACACAAAACACCCTTAAACCCTATCTGGCCCGGGCTATTTTACAACGTAATTGGACGTAATTGGTAATAGGTCATATTTTAGAAATTTTTTATATCTTGGCTCAAAAATTAAAATTTTGATGGTACCTGTATAAGGGTTTTCGAGGTCGCTGATCGCGATAAAACTTGTTAAAACTATTTTATGACGAGGCAACCATCATTTTTTAAAGCTATTTTGGTCCCCCCAGGATGAAAAATACAAGTAAAAATATGTCAAACTAAGAAATTTTATGTTTGGTTTGATAATTCTGAACGTTGACGGGGTTTCTAGGTCGCTGATCACGATGACACTAGTTATAAATATTTCCGGTAATGAAACCCAATTTTGGTGCTATTCTGGTGCCCCAGAACGAAAAGTACAAATAGCACAAAATAATAAACTATTAAATTTTGCCTTTGGTTTAGTAATTCTGAAGTTATACTGGTTTTCAAGGTCGGTAATCACGATACACGATTTTTGGTGCTTGTCTGGTGGGACGAAACATGCAAGTAGCATAAAATTTCAAACGGCAAAAATCGGTTGGTTTAATTTGGTTGGATAATACGATATTTTTGATTGACATATTCGTGATCAGCGTCCCAGAAAACATATAATATCTAACAATTAGGTTGATTTGGTAATGATTTTTGATTATCAAATGTGTGCTACTTGTATTTTTCGTGCCGCACATTGACACATATCCAAAAATGCCCAAATCAACAATATACGATATATTTCAGTATCATAATCGTGATCAGCATCCCAAAAACATGAATTACAGTCTAACCTACAATCTAAAATCTATAGTCTACAATCAAAAAACCTATATGGTGATAAAATTGAGTTGATTTCGTGGTGATTTTTCATTATCGAATTTGCACAACTTGTTTTTTTTGTGCCCAAGAGGGCACATTCAAAATGACCAAAAATTTTCTCAAATATTATATTTGGGATCTATAATCGTGATCAGCATTTAAAAAAACCGCTATATAATGTAAATGAATTTATATTAGTGAGCCAATTAATATTTTGAAAATACTGGAGATGGGTGCCAGAAAGGGACCATAGCACGAAAACGAACGTAGCCATGTAAATGGCGTTTTCGCTGTTGGATAGCCCATTACATTTTAGAAAAAGTCACGAAATTTCGCGTTTCCCAACAAAACTGACTGAAAGATACAGATGATTTACATAAAAATTTCTTAAATGACCCCCCCCCCCCAGGCCAAATAGGGTTAAGGAATTAAATGTCCACGATTTTGGTGAAAGCTGTAAAATTTGAACCGCTAAACGGATTTCTTTCATTCAAGTATCGTTCGAAAGCTAATTTTTTGCCCTTTAACATTTATAAATTGTAAAATTGTAGCACATATTTAATTATACACAACATGAGAAAGTAAATCCCAAAATCCATAAAAACGTAGTCTTGTCAATAAAATTTGTGTTGTTTTGGAAGAGGTGGCGTCATAATAGATCGAAAATGACGAATTCAAAGCAAGTTTATGCAATATATTACTGTACGTACATGCCTTGTGATCCTCATGTAATTTACAGTTCAGAAAAACTACTTGTAGTACATTTGCATTGATTTTACCGGAAATTCTATGTGTCGAAAAACCTCTGTAACCACTTCTATGCATAAGAAAATTATATCTTGAAATTGCAGAAATATTACACTTCATATGAAATAATTAATTCTTCTATACTAAAATGTGATGTTCTATTTGGTGGAGCATAATATATCATTCCAAAATATCATATCTATTAGCGAAATATAGAGACAAGTTGTTCCTTAGAAATCAAAATTCAAGGCTACAGTATAAACAAAATTCAGAGACTACTGTAGCCTTAAAAATCCCCGGAGACTTCATATGCATTAAGTGTCAATTTGTAAAGAAGTTTCTGTAGTTTAGCTAAAGGAGCTATAATTTCCAAGATAATATAATAAGTAGTCTTATCAAATATTTAGTGGCTTGTCCTTAAAATATAGTAACAATGACTTCGTGAATACTGTAAATTGTTGGACAAATATACATATTTTCTTGACAAGTTACATATGAAATCCGTAATTAGTCATCAATACCCCGGTAGTCTTGTCCACAGAAAGATAATGAATAATTTCAGGGTAGTATAGATATGATTTACATACTTTGTGACCGTGGAGTACGGATATCACAGTAGGCCTAGACCTTCTCGTTCAAGAAGTTAGGGAAATAATATAAAAGGAGGCTGTTTGCACTATTATTGTCCTGCGGTTGATGGTTAGGCCTGATATCGAAATATTAATTTAGTTTGATTGTCATTCAACGTAATTCTGTAATGTACTTTGAATGTTAACCCTATTCCACCTGGGGTTGGGCAGAATCTGCCCAACACTTTTTATTTTTAGAAATTCATCATGATGATTTTTATGTATTATTATGAAATTCATTGACTTTTCCTAGAATTTAATTGGCTTTCTGATGGTAACAAAATATTTTTTTCATCATATATACTTTTTGTGCTATGGTGTGTTTTTCATATCATAGTCACATTTTTTTATTATAATATCTTTATTAGCCTAACTGGTAGAAAAGATAATCCCTGGTTGGATAGTTCCCCTGGTCAACAAGCTAGAATACAACCAATTACGGTCGAGGACATTCACTTGGCTGGGTTGTAAAGTTAAATTCAAACATGAGATTGTCTACTGCTTGGATTAGTACACATCAATCACATTATTTTTTAATAACAAAATACTAAACTGACAGATAAGCAAGCAATAAGTCTACTAGGATAAAACAACAACAACCACCATTGAAACCAGTATATTCCTAATGTAATACAGCAGACATAAACAGAGGTGAATAAATCTATTCAATAACAGCACCCTGCAAGCAAAATTTTCACTTGGGATGTCTGGCAGAGTTAGGCAGACAGTAGTGTTGGGAGGAGTATGTATAGTATTATCTCATCTTTTTACTATAATGGGTTATCTTCATGATAATTAATTTATATGGATATATTATTTAAAATTATGAATATATAAAACTCAGAACAGATGCAGTATATATTTTTCTATAAACCTGCGAAAATTTGGAAAGTTTTGATAAAATTATCATTACTTTTTAGTGTATAATAAACTGTTGGGCATATTATGCCCAACCCCAGGTGGAATCTCGGACAAAAGAGCCCAGGTGGAATAGGGTTAATGGATATTGAAAGATCTAACTGGTATTGAAACAAATTTTATTATCTTTTATATAGAGCCTGTTCCGTTAGCGGTAATTGTTTGATTTAGGCTAGGCTGACAGTAGGTGCGTAGGGCCAGCCGGCCAAGCCCAAAACTCTGAAGTTGAAATACCCGACTAAAAACATAATCACATACAATGCAATGTCTCGCACACTTGAAAGCGAAAAGAACAAACGCGAAATCGAGCAAAGGTCCGCGTCTAACAATCTTACAACTAAAATAATCCACCGGAATGTGGGAATTGAACTCGGTACCTAGCAAGTCCCACGCTCTGCCAACTGATCTACTGGGGCTGTATCAAGCATTAATACCAAAACCTATCCGGAAATTAACACCAACAACAAACACCATTAACAACAACGGAGTGAAAACTTGAGGTCTCGCTACGCGGACCTAAAAAAACAAAAGCCTACCAATCTATTGAGAAATCTATCTGCTACGGAAAGTTGAATAACTCCAGTACTAAATATATACTATAATATATATATATATATTTTCGAAATAGGTATAATACAGTACAATATATATTTTCCTTTCAGAACTTTATGTTTTAACCACTATTTCGGCGTAAAGTGTTACACATTTTTGGGTACCAAAGTAGCGGGTTAGTTGGGGTATGATGTAATTGCCGTTGGTTCTAATCTCAACCTATTAATTATTTCATTGTTGTGCAATTATGAAATAGTTATAATGCGTATTTGAATGACGTCATGTGATTATATTTAGAATGACGCGTTGACATACTGGACATGCATACAAAACGTATGACTTACAGAGAATATTCATACTGATATGTCGCACTGCGACTTAAAGTTGGAGAATATGTCACCTTGGCGATTTTGTGCTGCGAAATTTATCCCACACAAATAAAAATAATAACTATTTATTTGAAGTCTGGAAATCAATTAAATCAATCACTTCTTAAGATTCCAAGGAGAAATATTTTAAAATCTACACAGATGAAAGTAGACCTTGGCATTAAATATAAAACGCAATGTTAGGCAGTACAGATCCATAATTATTATCCCATAAACCTGCTAATTAATAAACTACATACTGTTAAGAGAAACTATAAACTCATAAACATACAGACAGTAATAATTGTATTAAATTTAGTATCATCATTGGTATCAATCATTATTAGAGACTTTAATAACAACACACTTCACCTCCAAGTAGTTGTCCAACACAGCTTCCCCATTCTCCCTACCCACACCGCTTTGTTTGTAGCCACCGAAAGGCATTCCCATTGACGGCTTATCGAAGTAACAATTAACCCAAACAGACCCAGCTCGTAACCCGTTAGATACCCTTATAGCCTTATTGATATCGGTTGTATAAACACCGGCTGCTAGTCCGTAGTCCGTATCATTACCTCGATCAATAACCTCATCGACAGTGTTAAACTTAATGATACTCTGAACCGGACCGAAAATTTCATCCTTGCAGATACTCATAGATTCCAGAACGTCCGAAAATACTGTAGGTTGAATAAAGTACCCTTTATTTCCCTCTTGTGCACCTCCACATTGTAGCTTCGCGCCTTCCAATTTACCTAACTCGATGTATTTTAGAGTTTTATCGAACTGCTTCTTGTCTATTTGCGGCCCGTGATTGGTTGATGGGTCTGTGGGATCACCGACTCGCAGACTCAATGCCGCTGCGCGCGATAAACGAACAAACTCGTCATAGATTGGCTCCTCCACGTAGGTGCGAGACGCAGCGATACATGTTTGCCCCATGTTTAAGTAGCACGCTGATTGGGCCTCCTTAACCAGCCAATGAATATCACCAGCGTCAGCGAATATTATATTAGGACTTTTTCCTCCCAATTCCAGAGTCACACGTTTTAAATTCGACTTTCCTGCAGCTTGTTGTATCAACTTTCCCACCGCTGTAGACCCAGTGAAGGCAATCTTATCGACTCTCATATGACTCGCCAAGGCCGCCCCGCAGACTGACCCGTAGCCAGGCAACACATTGACCACGCCAGGAGGGAATCCAGCTTCTAGAACCAATGAGGCGAGATGCAGCGCGGTTAGAGGGGTCTGTTCCGCAGGTTTTACTATCAATGTATTCCCGCAGGCCAAAGCCGGGGCCGCTTTCATTGCGAACATAATTAGTGGGTAATTCCAAGGGATGATCGCTCCCACTACTCCCACTGGTTCCTTCCTCGTGTACGCCATATAGGAGCCGCTACAAGGGAGATTCTGCCCGCAAACTTTATCTATCCACCCGGCGTAGTACCTGAACAGATCGGCTGCTCTGTCGTTCTCTATCAGAAGGTTTCGATACGGTTTCCCATTGTCTTGTACATCGATACTAGCTAATATATTCGTGTCGCGGCTAATTAAATCCGCCAATTTGTTCAGCATGTCTTTTCGTTGCGACAATGTCATTGTTCGCCATGGCGAGTCGGTCTTGAAAGCGCTATTAGCTGCCTCCACAGCAAGGTCAACGTCTGCTTCACCAGCCTCCTCTACATCACATAATATCTCACCAGTTGCGGGGTTTATTGTCGAAAACGTTCTCTTATCCCCAGATTCTACCCATTCGTTGTTGATAAATAATTTGGTATAAATTGGTTTGAATTCCGAATACGTCGACATGATACTGTTTATATATCTGACATGGAAATAATAATTGTATAAATTGTTGATCTCTCTACTGTAAATCACATATATTTCCTATTTATGCTACTTTATTTCATGTGTTCTGTGAATTTTAACTTGTCGGATATGCGGTTCCTTACAAAACCAAACCATACAACAACGTGGGGGGATCCTAAGGGAGGATTATCCCATACCGGACGCACAACAAGTACTGTATATAGAAAAAGGACCATACAAAGAGCGTTTTCGTACTTAATTATAATTATATATTCTGAAATTTGGTCCGTTTAGAGTATGTGGAATTCTAAGTTCTAATTCTAATTCTAATTTCTTTTTTAATTTTTATTCTTATCTACCTCAATTTGGTGCACGAAGTAGGGATTATAGCCCAAAATTGACACTTTACCCACTGAATTGCAAATTTCCTGAAGAGACTATAATTATATTAAATACTTTTTAACTTATTTCTTGATAAATTGTTGATACGTAACCTATCACTCACATTATTGAGTCTGCCCTATCAACCCTGTCGGTATGTGAGTGAGCGCTATTTACACGAAAAACCGCCAATGTTGACTTTTTTATTATTAAGCGTTAATTCTGAACCTATGCTGTTGGATAGTCCATTAAATTTTAGGAAGTCATTAAATCTTGGTTGTCCTGACAAACCTGGTTGAAAAATACATGAAAAATGTATTTTCCTACCTACACACCTAGACACCTACACACTACACCTACACACCTGTGTAGGTTGAACTGCCCTGCTCGCTCAGACCACCCTCTAAAAAACTTAAATTTACTTGACTACAAACACAGAACTACGCAATACAGGGAACATGTTACTGATGAGGGTTCGGGTGTTGTTCTAACCAGTAACACCAGTAGGCCTAGGCCTACTGAGGGTACTTTAAATTAAAATTAAATAATATAAACCAGCTTGTAAATTATTTTCTATTTCGGATTAGGTTTTTTTTCTAAAAATTTTTAGAGTAATAATTTACTTAATTTTACTATAAAATAATCACAAATATAAAATCAATTCAAACTGCATAAATAAATATTTACGAGCTACAATGTAAACTGGGGAAGGGATACTGACAAGTACTGTAGCAATCAATTATAAGTTGTATTATATTCGCTAAAACTTTTAAGGAATTGGTTGATGATGACCTTTAGACCCACTTAATGGCCTATTTGTTCTACTGCTGTATTACAGATAAGATATTTAACAATAATGTATTTTATATACGTTGTATTTTTGAAACATTAGACAAATATTGATAATTTTCCGATTAATGTTATATACTATTCGATAGCATTGTGCTGAATCCGAATTCGATTGTTAAATATAAAGCGGGTCTAGTTATAAAGAACTGACGCTAAAAAATACCAAATTAGCAACCAAAGTATACAAATTTGTGTAATACTTTGGATAATTTTTTGGTGGTATACATTTTATAGAATACTTTGGATGACATTTATCTTAAAGTATACACATTTGTTATCCAAAGTATACCGAAAATGAAAAATTTATCAATGCTAATTATTCTCCCAATATCATACTCAGAAACAATAACTCAATTATTTAGACCGGTACCCAATATACAAATACACCGCAATGGTAGTTATTAGTCTCAGGTCCTAGCCCTGTAATACATGGTTGAATTATCAATGCAAAAAGTAGTCTATGCTGGTTTCTAGAATTCCTGATTGGATAGGTATGGAATCCAAGAAAAGTCTCATCATTATCGTTGTAACAATCAAAATGAATTTCTCGCCCATCACCTACTTTTCCCCCGTCTCCAACAATAACTGGTAGATCTACTTCTTCAGATTCTTTAGTTTGCTTGCCACCTTTAATACATGTCTTTCTATCAACCTGGATATTATATTTAGGAGTAAACAATGAACTGGATAGATGACGTAACTCATACCTTAGCGATTGACCTAATATTAACTCAACACTATGAACATCTCGTAGTCCATAAACTTTACGCGGACTTTCGTCATCGTTGCCGATATTTACTACCTCTTCATCACTTAAGTAGAAAAACACTTTCAAGCGTCTTGGTTCTACCAAAATGTTCAAAGAAGTCATAAGCACTGTTAATGACTTCACCTTTCAACTCCAGGCGATCCATTTTCCGTTTTATGAGGGAACCTAACCCATCTGGGCGCCTTTTCCATGGCCCGTTTCGAAGAAATGATGTTTATGTTTAACGAGCCACTGTAACCTGCTCCTTTCCCTAAATTGAGAATTTAACATTGAGGCGGGATATTAATTCGCCAAGGCGGGTTTTGCGTCCAGTCCCCCCCCCCCCCCTGTCTCTAGATTGACCAGCTGTTAGGTAAATTCTAACGGGGTGAATTGTGATTTGCAATTTGTTCCAATGTGCTTGTTGAATTTCATTGTCATGAGTGACGGTGAAATTCTCAGCAAAATCCATCCAAGCTAAAACCTGACCCTCCTGTAGAGATTGAGAAAGATAACGGCGAGCCTCATACTGGTGTGAACTTCGAAATAAATGTAAAATGAATAATGATGATTAATAACTTTAAGGTTGTCGCTATCAATTTCAATTTCATTTAAAACCCACCTGTTGCTCTCATTCCCTTTTACCCATGATTTATATTTTAATATTGAGTTTGCTATATTATGTATAAGATAATGAGAAATATTTTGATCGCTACCACAAACTGGTTCAGAGTGCATTTTGTAGCAATCAACGGGTTGGTATACTTTGTATACGTTTTCTACATTTCATATTTAAAAATAATGTATACTTTGGAAAAACATGGTGATTCTTTGTGTGTATACTTTGTATAATTTTATGTATACTTTGTAACAAATTACATCAAATTTCCAAAGTATTCACCACCATTACCTAAAACGTTCTCTATTAATGGAGCATAATTCAAAGTCAAAGTATTCTTGCCGATTGTAGTTAGAATATTCGATATCTCCGCGAAATTCTTCATCTTTTGGTGGGTCAGTTGATATAAACCCGAGTTTTCTTCCTAAATATTTTATATGAATTAATTACAGTATGACCCAAAGTATACAAGTTTATATCCTTTAGCAACTTCGAGAAGATGAATTGTTCCTGTTTTGAAATAGGTTCAAAATCATGAAAAATTGTATACAGCATTCAAATCCTGAATTATCCGGCTTTCAAATAAGCTATCATGCATGTGCACACTATGTTCACACGAAGTGTCATGCGCCATTAAATAATGTTATTCTTTACCAAAAATTTACTTTTATTGCATCCCCTATCCTTTACTATGCACAATTTAACGAATAATACCTGGAGTATGTCTTTATGTGTTTAAAATTGTCAGACAACACTTAACTAGAATACATATAAACATAAACGATCCGAGTTGTCCTGAATGAAAAGAAAGCAAAATTGCTATATAAAAGTAATATTTTCCAAAGCATACCATTTGGTAAACACAAAGGGGGTGATACTTGTCTGTATCGTAAGGGGTGTTAGTTTTATCAGATTTTAATTATTCTTAACAGAAGCGGAATATAAAAACATTTCGAATGAGCCCTGGTTCACGAAAATTGGTTGAAAATTTCAAAAGTTATGATAATTTATATAGAAAACATGTAAGTGTAACTCTTTTTTTAAACAGGACCGAATACTAATAGTGTCATATATATACTATAGAACAAGTTAGCTATTTTATTTAAAAATATTTTTTTTTCTCTAGAACTAATAATATATTTTATTCTTGAAAAATTTAAAAAAATATATTTTTCATTATAGATTTTCTTACTTTTTAAAAAATGTTCTAGAACATTCGAGAAGATCGCGACGTTTGCGAAGCTCCACCTATAGTATTGGTAAACACAAAATATCGCGAAGATCGCGACGTTCGCGAAGCTCCACCTATAGTATTGGTAACGACATTTGCGAAGCTCCACCTATAGTATTGGTAAACACAAAATTGCACGAAGATCGCGACGTTTGCGAAGCTCCACCTATAGTATATTCTAGAACATATTGGCGATTTTTTTAAAAATACTTTTTTCTCTAGAACTAATATAATTTGTTCTAGAACATAAATGTTTTAATATAAAAATATAATATTTGTTATGAATCGGTTTTCTTTCATTAAAAAAAAGTATTCTAGAACATTCGCAAAGATCGTCCCGATCTTTGCGAATGTTCTATTGCGAATGTATGCGAAGCTCCACCTATAGTATTGTTAAACACAAAATATCGCGAAGATCGCGACGTTTGCGAAGCTCCACCTATAGTATTGTTAAACACAAAATATGTCGCGAAAATCGCGAAATTTCGCGATTTTCGCAATCTTCACAAAAATCACGACGTTTGAGAAGATAGAGAAAATCGCGAAGAATTGTTCAAATCGTTGCCCTAATGCGCCAGAACCGCTTTCACAATACGGCCCTTAAATGCCAAAACCGTCTATCTCATTTTTACATAGTTTTGAGAAAAACGCAAAATACATTCCAGGCCTGTCATTTGAATCCTGATTGGTGGAAATCCTGTGAAATGATGTCATTAGGTAATATATAGTCGTAGAATTCTTTGAACAGCATATTTTTAACTGAAACTCCTATCTACATAGTGTAATGTGAGATAGAGCGTATTTGCTTTTATATTTTCATAGACATTTGTATGCCAAAACCGTCTATCTCAGAGTTAGTCTGTTTTGGCATGTATAAATTTGTTGTTTAACCTGAAGTTCTAGGCATTCTTACATGCAAAACAGACTATCTCAGATATAAACCCTATCTGGCCCGGCTTTTTTTTATTACGTAATTGGTTAGAACACAAAAATATGTTGTGTTTGGTTTGATAATTCCAAAGGTATATGGGTTTTCGAGGTCTCTGATCACGTTGAAACCTGTTAATAATATTTATCGTACGTCAAACGTAATTTATGGGGCCATTCTGATACCCTTGGATGAAAAGTAGATGTAGCAAAAATTTCATACGGTTAAATTTTGCCTTTGTTTGTGTAATAATGGTTTTCAAGGTTGCAGATCGTGATACAACTACTCGTTAAAAATCTTTAGTGGTAATGAAACTTTCGTTTTTAGTGCTTCTCTGGTGGGACGAAAAATGCAACTGTAGCATAAAACTTACAAATGCCAAAAATTGAATTTGGTTGGATAATATGATATTTTGAGTCTCATATTCGTGATCAGCTTCTCAGAAACCCCTAATGTCATGAAATAAGGTTGATTTGGTAATAATTTTTGATTAACAAATTTGTTCTACATTTATATTTTTCATGCCGCACATTGACACATTTCTAAAAATGCCATAATCAACAAGGTACGATATATTTCAGTGTCATATTCGTGATCAGCACACCAAAAAAAAGTCAACAATTTCAATAAAGGTCATAAAATTGGCTTGATTTTATGCTGATTTTTTATTATCATGTCATAAATTATCATCATTACTTGTTTTTCCGTGCCCCAGGGGGCACATTCAAAATTACAAAAAATGTTCCGAATGTTAAATTTGAGTTCTACAATCGTCATTAACATCCTTAAAACGCGATATACCGCAAATAAATTTATTTTAGTTAGTCATAAAAATTTTTGAAAATTTTAGCACAAAAAATCTGGAGATCGGTGCCAGAAAGGTACCATGGTACGAAAACTAACATACTGTAGCTATATACTGTAAATGGCGTTTACGATGTTGCATAGCGCATTAAATTTTAGGAAACTAGTAAAACAGGTATAGCAAAAGCATAATTGTAGGCTATGTATAAGGCTAGTTTATAGTCATTATTGTATTGTAGATCATAGAGATAGACTGTTTTGGCAAATACAAATGACTAATTATTAGATATTGAATCCAACGGAATACAAGTAGGCAGAATACACAGATAGAATAGAATTCACAGATAGACGGTTTTGGCATAAAGGAAAACATAAATTCAAACTTAGTGTTTAATCCCAAATCAATCCAAGTAAAGATAGATGGTTTTGGGATTTACTATTATTGACAGATGTTGAGATAGACGGTTTTGGCAAAAATATATCTCCTTAGGACTTCATAATTACGTCTTAAGACTTGGCTAGAAAGATGCGCCTCGTTTTTCTGATTCCAAATATATGCATATGTCATTTTTCAAAAAAATTGAGTTAGACGGTTTTGGCATGTAAGGGCCGAATAGTGTTTGGCGTCTGGCTGTAAACACTCGACTAACCGCTGTAAGTTTTCGACTAAAGGCTGTAGAAATTTAACACTGTTGTCATCCTAAAACAGAAACTTTCCACATTAGTGTGCACATAGACCGTAAGTGAAAAGATCTCCACTTCAAACTATCCTTTCCCTGAAATGTTTTATTTGAATTTAAATAAAATTAGTTTTAAACCCACTAAACACATCGTTTGTGGTTGTGGTCACTTTTTGCGCCATTGACTCTTCTGTTTGCTCAAACCCCGCGGTACAATTGGAACCTGGCTTCTAGTGGAGGAGTAAAGATATTGTTAGATAGCTATGGAGTGTTCACGATTGTGAGTTAGTGTGGCGCCTTCAATGTCTTAGAGGTAAAAGCTAAGAGCGAGAGCTTTCTCTTTGACTGTGGTGGTTTGTGTTTCACATTCACCACATTAATTTACATCTTAATTCAGGTTCACCATGGAACTCCAAATATCTATATTTAGTATTCTATGGGTAAACTCCCAGCCCGCACCCCCCCACACCCCCCCCCCCACACCCCCCCCCCCCCTTCCATGGAGGCCATTTGAGAGGGCGGGGTCCATGGTACCCATGGTGGAGGCCGTCGGAGAGGGCGGGGTCCATGATACCCAGGATAGAGGCCGTCGGAGAGGGTGGAGTCAATGGTACCCAGGATGGAGGCCGTCAGAGAGGACGGGGTTCATGGTTCCCAGGATGAAAGCCGTCGGAAAGGGCGGGGTCTATTGGTACCCAGGATGGAGGCCGTCGGAGAGAGCAGGGTCCATGGTACTCAGGATGGAGGGCGGTGTCCATGGCACCCAGGGTGGAGGCCGTCGGAGAGGACGGGGTTCATGGTTCCCAGGATGAAAGCCGTCGGAAAGTGCGGGGTCTATTGGTACCCAGGATGGAGGCCGTCGGAGAGAGCAGGGTCCATGGTACTGAGGATGGAAGGCGGTGTCCATGACACCCATGGTGGAGACTGTCAGAGAGGGCGGGGTCCATGGTACCCTGGATGGAGTACGTCAGAGAGGGTGGGGTGCATGCAACCCAGGGTGGAGGCCGTCAGAGAGGGTGGGGTTCATGGTGCCCAGGATAGAGGCCGCCGGAGAGGGCGGAGTCCAAGGAACCCAGGGTGGAGGCTGTCGGAGAGGGCGGGGTCCATGGTACCCAGGGTGGAAGCTGTTGGAGAGGGAAGGGTCAATGGTACCCAGCGTGGAGGCCGTCAGAGAGGGCGGGGTCCAAGGAACCCAGTGTGGAGGCCGTCGGAGATAGCAGGGGCCATGGTACCCAGGGTGGAGGCCGTTGGAGAGGGCGGGGTCCATTGATACCCAGGGTGGAGGCCGTCAGAGAGGGCGGGGTCCAAGGAACCCAGGGTGGAGGCCGTCGGAGAGGGCGGGGTCCATGGCACCCAGGGTGGAGGCCGTCAGAGAGGGTGGGGTCCAAGGAACCCAGGGTGGAGGCCGTCGGAGAGGGCGTGGTTCATGGTACCCAGGGTGAAGGCCGTCAGAGAGGGCGGGGTCCAAGGAACCCAGTGTGGAGGCCGTCGGAGAGGGCGGGGTCCATGGTACCCAGGATAGGGGCCGTCAGAGAGGGTGGAGTCAATGGTACCCAGGATGGAGGCCGTCAGAGAGGACGGGGTTCATGGTTCCCAGGATGAAAGCCGTCGGAAAGGGCGGGGTCCATGGTACTCAGGATGGAGGGCGGTGTCCATGGCACCCAGGGTGGAGGCCGTCGGAGAGGACGGGGTTCATGGTTCCCAGGATGAAAGCCGTCGGAAAGTGCGGGGTCTATTGGTACCCAGGATGGAGGCCGTCGGAGAGAGCAGGGTCCATGGTACTCATGATGGAGGGCGGTGTCCATGACACCCATGGTGGAGACTGTCGGAGAGGGCGGGGTCCATGGTACCCTGGATGGAGTCCGTCAGAGAGGGTGGGGTGCATGCAACCCAGGGTGGAGGCCGTCAGAGAGGGTGGGGTTCATGGTGCCCAGGATAGAGGCCGCCGGAGAGGGCGGAGTCCAAGGAACCCAGGGTGGAGGCTGTCGGAGAGGGCGGGGTCCATGGTACCCAGGGTGGAAGCTGTTGGAGAGGGAAGGGTCAATGGTACCCAGAGTGGAGGCAGTCGGAGAGGGCAGGGTTCATGGAACCCAGTGTGGAGGCCGTCGGAGAGGGCGTGGTCCATGGTACCCAGCGTGGAGGCTGTCAGAGAGGGCAGGGTCCAAGGAACCCAGTGTGGAGGCCGTCGGCGATAGCAGGGGCCATGGTACCCAGGGTGGAGGCCGTTGGAGAGGGCGGGGTCCATTGATACCCAGGGAGGAGGCCGTCAGAGAGGGCGGGGTCCAAGGAACCCAGGGTGGAGGCCGTCGGAGAGGGCGGGGTCCATGGTACCCAGGGTGGAGGCTGTCGGAGAGGGCGTGGTTCATGGTACCCAGGGTGAAGGCTGTCAGAGAGGGCGGGGTCCAAGGAACCCGGTGTGGAGGCCGTCGGAGAGGGCGGGGTCCATGGTACCCAGGGTGGAAGCTGTTGGAGAGGGAAGGGTCAATGGTACCCAGAGTGGAGGCAGTCGGAGAGGGCGGGGTCCATGGAACCCAGTGTGGAGGCCGTCGGAGAGGGCGGGGTCCAAGGAACCCAGGGTGGAGGCCGTCGGAGAGGGTGGGGTGCATGGAAACCAGGGTGGAGGCCGTCGGAGAGGGTGGGGTCCATGGTACCCAGGATAGAGGCTGTCGGAGAGGGTGGTGTCAATGGTACCCAGGATGTAGGCCTTCGGATAAGGTGGGGTGCATGGAACCCAGGGTGGAGGCCATCAGAGGGGTGGGGTCCATGGTACCCAGGATAGAGGTCGTCGGAGAGGGCGGGGTCAATGGTACCCAGGATGGAGGCCATCGGAGAAGGCGGGTTGCATGGTACCCAGGGTGGAAGCCGTCGGAGAGGGCGGGGTCCATGGTACCCAGGATAGAGGCTGTCGGAGAGGGCGAGGTCCATGATACGCAGGATGGATGCCGTCGGAGAGGGCGGGGTCCAAGGAACCCAGGATGGAAGCCATCAGAGAGAGTGGGATTCAAGGAACCCAGGGTGGAGGCCGTCGGAGAGGGTGGAGTCCATGGTACCTAGGTTGGAAGCCGTCGGAGAGGTCGAGGTCCATGTTACTCAGGGTGGAGGCCGTCAGAGAGGGCAGGGTCCATGGTACCCAGGATGGAGGCCATCGGAGGGGGCGGGGTCCAAGGAACCCAGGGTGGTGGCCATCGGAGAGGGCGGGGTCCATTGGTTCCCAGGGTGGAGGCCGTCGGAGAGGGCGGGGTCCAAGGAACACAGGGTGGAGGCCGTCGGAGAGGGCGGGGTCCATGGTACCCAGGGTGGAGGCCGTCGGAGAGGGCGGGGTCCAATGAACCCAGGGTGGAGTCCATCGGAGAGGGCGGGGTCCATGGAACCCAGGGTGGAGGCCATCAGAGAGAGCGGGGTCCAAGGAACCCAGGGTGGAGGCCGTCGGAGAGGGCGGAGTCCATTGGTACCCAGGGTGGAGGCTGTCGGAGAGGGCGGGGTCCATGGCACCCAGCATGGAGGCCGGGGTCCCTAATACCCAGGGTGGAGGGCGGGGTCCATGGTACCCAGGATGGAGGCCGGGGTCCCTGATACCCAGGATGGAGGGCGGGGTCCATGGTACCCAGGATGGAGGCCGGGATCAATGGTACCCAGGGTGGAGGCCGTCGGAGAGGGAGGGGTCCATGTTACCCAGGATGGAGGCCGGGATCAATGGTACCCAGGGTGGAGGCCCTCGGAGAGGGCGGGGTCCATGGTACCCAGGGTGGAGGCTGTCGGAAAGGGCGGGGTCCATGGTACCCAGGGTGGAGGCTGTCGGAAAGGGCGGGGTCCATGGTACTCAGCATGGAGGCCGTGGTCCATGGTACCCAGGGTGGAGGGCGGGGTCCATGGTACCAGGATGGAGGCTGTCGGAGAGGGCGGGGTCCATGGTACCCAGGATGTCAGGCTCTATATCCACTCGGACACTGCGACAGAATACAGTATGCATTATACTTACTGCACCAACAGTATATTGTATATTGGTATGCCTCCACTATATGCAGGATATTGCTTTCACATCAATATCTTCGCATCTATTGTTGGTTACGATACAGGTGATGTTGTAAAATACAGTAGGCCTACTTTGTGAAGACAATAAATCACCTTGAGGACCAGGCTGTGCATAGTACTTGTAAACTTGTGTTTTCGCAGCCCCATTGAGAAAATAATCATGATGGACAGCCCCATACGACTTTATTGAAAAAGCTTCTTAAAAGGACACAGCACTGGTCTTGAAGTTTGCATAATCTCATGGGGGATAGGGAGTTGTAGCTTTGGAATTTTTGCGATAAGTCGACATAGCTGGGTTAATTAATACAAGGTGCAATGAAGCATGCCGATTGTGGACTTCATGTTGACAGCGCAAGTAAGTTTTTTGTTTTTCTGAACGGATAGGGGGGGGGGGGGGGTAATTTTCGACGCGATCAAAATTCATCCCTCTCCAGGGGAAGGTTGTCACAAATACCAGCTGATTACTCCAAAAATAAAACCGTAACATGTTTTACTGAGTGTCGTTTATTGTTTTGGGTAGAATCATGTGCCGTGCCACTGTAAACTGCTCCTTTCTCAAAATTGATAATTTAACATTAAGGTGGGATATTAATTCGTCGAGATGTGATTTGCGTCCAGTTTTCCCCTTGTCTCCAACCGACTTAGCAATCTCAATGAGGAGCTTCAATACAGCAGGCCGATTTATAATAGTAGAATTGGCATATAGCTGACAAAGACCCCACTCATGTACCATGTACTGTACGACCGATGCACAATCATACAGCCTGCTGGGTGAAATCTAGGAATGGAATAACAAACAAGTTAATGAGAACAACTAAATCAACATCAAACTAAACCTTATCTCAGATGCTATTATAGTTCGCCTATGTGTGGCGCTATTCATATATTAATAATAAATAAAATAATTATTCTAAAACCACCTGGTGGGCCCTTTATACAAACCACAAGAGTCCCAGAGAGTAGATGAAACCATGGGAGCGCGTATTTGGAAGGTTTACACAACAGATGGCTTGATATATTTAATGAGCATTGTTTATTGTTATATATGCTTCTTAACAGCAACGTAGTACCTTATTATATTCATCCGTGTGCCCACTGGCATACCGGTACTTACTAACAAGGCTGTAGCCGTAGTTAATCTACCTACATATAACTTTTACAGTGTCCCTCTAGAGGTGAACATGAACGAACACGTTAGAAAGTATATCTAATATAAAATAATTAGAACTGAACTGTTTATAACAATAGGACATTTTTTTGCATTCCCATAAAAGTCAGTATCAGGTCTATCTATAATATTAATAATATAATTACCTAGGATATAATTATTTTATAAACTCTTTGAAATACTTTCATAATATAAATTGGCAAATCCAATCTCATCATTAGTGATAGCCCATTAGCATTGAAGTTGATTTATAAAGAAACAGAAAGAAAGAATAATGAATATCTGTGAGTTTAAATGCATAAGGTACCTTCTCTTCGGCTTCAACCTCATATTTTGGATATTCGGTCTGGTTCTTCTGATCATCGGTATCCTAGCTCTGGTTGATCTAAAAAGCGTCCTCGTTGAATCTCACATGGACGTGTCAACCTTTAGAGCTGCTGCAATTCTTCTCATAATAGTTGGGGCGTCATCTTTCGTTATTGGTTTCCTGGGTTGTTGCGGTGCCATTAAAGAAATTAAATGCTTCCTCTATTTGTTCGCCTTCCTTCTCCTGGTACTAATCATCTTAGAGATTATCGGTGCTATTCTCGCCGTTGTTAAGAAGGACGACCTAGTCACTATCTTTAGCAAAAGTTACAACCAGGTGATCCACATGAAACCGAGTAAGCAAGAAGAAATCGCCATCGAAGGGGTCTTTACGATCCAATCACAGCTGAATTGCTGTGGAGGTAACAGCGAGAAAGATTACCTAGATTCCCCAATTGAGAAGGATGAGGCAGGTTTTCGTAACGGCACGAAACTTCCTTATTCCTGTTGCATTGGCACTAAGAAAACCCCGTACACTGAGAAACAATACCAGGATTGCAGGAAGGCTTCTCCCGCGTTCTGGGATAATCCGAAGCTTGGAATGGAGGTGCCTGGTTGTGGAACCGCAATCAGCGACCTCATCAAGAAAAATCTAATCCCTCTATCTGCTATAGCTGCTGTTGTGTTAGTCATTGAAATATTGGGAATTATTCTGGCTGTATTGTTGATTCGACAACTCAACCAAGATCGTACCATGGTGTAGCTTCTAAATGTCTGTATAGATTTATATTATTAGTTGGATTCCAAAACAGAAAAACTTAATGAAATTCTGAAGGGATATTTGTTTCAGAAAGTTTTGCAATACTTTTAGTTAATAGGATATTCTGATCAATTCATTTCAACTTTAGCCCTTTATTAAGGCAACAAGGAAATCTTCAAAAGCCTCTCCAATAGTTTTGCGCATATAGAAACTGTGGTAGTGGTGTTTTGAATTATTTGCTAATTATTATTAGGGTCCTAACGCGTGCATTTTAAAATTAATAAATATTATTTATATTACAGTTTCCATGATATATAATTTGGTTGCTCTGAAAATTGGTAGGCCTACCGTTGTTGGTAGTATTATGGCGGCCATGTACAAAAAACATCAAACATCCTCACCGATGTCTATACAATGTGTCTCTGTGTGTACTGTATGTATATGTTATTACAGTATTTGGTTGTCATTATGAGTGCCATATCAGTTGTTATGTTGCCATATCGGTTATTATGTTGCCATATCGGGATGTGAGAATTTACTAGACCTATACATTCTTCCTCACCGATAATTATAATTATTGATTGAGTGTGAATTCAAAGGACATCACAAAATGGTTTCCCAAGGCGTTTTGTAACGCTTAACGCATGGGAAACAAATATCAAATCAATGTCCTTTGTATCATTGAACTGATTGAAGAAATTTATTCACTTCATGAATTATATAGTTTTTATAAATTAACAATATGGTTGTTGCGCGAAAAATTGTTGGGCTAGAAACAATTGAATAAGGGGTAATAAGGTGTCCTGAATCGAGTGGCAGGTAGTGTTTTTTTTGTGAGAACACGGAGTAACCGCGGGGACCAGATGTTACGTCACTAGGCCCTACTAAGTGTTCTGATAATTTCTTATATTGTTTTCTACTGTATGGAGGATGATTTTCGATCCATTCAAATACACATTAAATCTCAATCATTTCACACGTGGCTTATATCAATTGAAAGTAGAGAGTCTTGCGCTTTTTTTGAGACAACAATTTATTCAAATAATGAAGATGAATATTGATAAAGTGCTGTTCACATTTGCAAATTCGGCAGATTGCCTGATCGCTATGCAAGCACTCTTGCAGTATCCTATTTTGTAGGTTACTTCATTAAGTTGGTTTTACCGGTGATCGGTACACATTTTTATTATTCAAGTAGCCTACTGCCAATTATTGTAGTACAGTGTACAGTATATACTCTGACCCTGACAGGTATTGGAAGTTTAGTGTTATTTTAAATCTAATCTGAAGAGCCTTACTGTGCTCAATACAGCTTGCCATTTTATCAATGTTCCTTATCATGAATTTCATTAATTATAGTGTCCAATGACGCACAAGACAATCCACATTCAATTGAAATAATTCACGCATAATGGATGCACTGATTGAGATCTGATGTGTATTTAAAAGGTTCGAAAATCACTATCCATAGAAACCAATATAAGAAATTATCAAAGTGGGCCTACGTTGTAGTGACATAAAATCTGTAGCAGCCAGTCACGGCCGATTATCAAAATTGACTTCCCGCGCTTTCCAATCGGTTTGATTGGAAAAAATACAAAATGTTATCCAGAGAAGCGACAGTTGCATTACATTGAATAATTTTCAAATTCAAATATACAGTAGTATTATACTGTAAGTTTAGTAAAAAAGTTAATCCCACTCCCGCCACTTCGACCATTCCTCGTGTTTACAAAATACACACGCTACCATTTGATTCAGGGAACCTCGTTACCCCTAATTAAATTGTTTCTAGCTCAACAATTTTTTTCGGGCAACAACCCTATTACTGTAGCAGAATGTTGTTGTTGTAATAATGGCGGTGCGCAACTAATAATCTGAGTCTGTTTGCATACTGTATGTTGTGTTACTATGGTTACTACTTGTAAGTGCAAAACTAACAAATAATTTTACTTGCATAATCAACTGTAAATGTTAATTTTGCTTATTGTAATAATTTAGGCTATTTGCTATTCTCTGAACTAATTTTATATGGTTTGGAAAATTAAATAAATTCTAGCGCAACTTTTTTTAATTAAAACTTCCTACATTTTAGTCTTGGCAGCGAAGATGCTAGCAATTTTTTAGCGGTTAAAATGGGGGTAAATTGTTCAAAAAATGGAACGTAAGGTAAAGGCAATTGGCGACGAAGGGGAAACAGGAAATATCGGTTGATAAAGTGTCAGGCAGAGTAGACATGTGGTATGGCTTCCTACTTTAAACGCCCTGTTCTACAGTATATGCAATTATTACAGCCAAATTTGCAAATATTTATTCCAGTAACTATCAGCAGTAGAAAAGTTCAATGCAGTGAAATTCCAAACATCCCTAGCCAAACGTCCCAACCTGGGGAACTTGATAAATACGAATGATAGATATACAAATTATACAAGATTATAGTAAATACATATTCTGTCAACTTTATACAGTAGTACTACCAAATAGTTGACGACCATAACGGTAAGTACCAGTGATGACACTTATGATAAGGGGTTGACTGAAACGCAAATAATACAAATTATCGGTTTGATTGGAAAAGGACAAAATGTTATCCAGAGAAACGACATGACAGTTGCATTACATTGAATTATTTTTACAGTTTTCAAATTCAAAAATAGTATAGTACTACTGTATAAGTTGAGTAAAGAAGTAATCCCTCTCCACATTCAGGAAGTCCCTCTAAAAGGCATGTATGCCATTCCTTCCCACGTGCCAAACCACCCAGGTATCCCCTACCGGTACATAATGTTATAATATAAATTAATTATAATATGATACCAACGCACACACACCCCGTTTTATATACAGCTGTTAACATATTTGAGTGCCAAAGTAATAAATTACAGCAATAAATGTAAAGTTAACTATAACACTAATTTATTGGTGTAAACCAAAAAATTCATCTTAACAACATAAATTCATTCACTAATGAAGATAAAAATAGCAAACAAACTGAAAATCTAATTAGAAAATGAAAAATATCCCTTCTACTAAATACAAAAATAAGTAACTTTAAGTTTTAAGTAACCCTAGTACTATAACTTTTTTCCTACTGTATGTCGACTCTTTATTATTCCTAACAATCTCCACTCCCAAACCGTATAACCCCATAATAAAGGTAGCGAAATTAGTGTCATGAGATGGATAGTACTAGATTGTGACAACAGTCGAAAACAGGCGAAAACAAGCGAAAACAATTGGAATGTAGGGAAAACAGTAGAAAACAGTTAGATCGTTTAAAAATAATCATCCATACATCCAGGTGAAAATATATATTGAAGTTAACTAACTAAGTGTTATAATAGATTTAAAATTTAGTGGCATTTATAATGTCGCTAACTTAAGATGACGTTCTACCCATAACCCGTGTACAATAACACTGATTACCCGTTGCATCATTATTATTATTATGCATGATTATGGACCAGTACGGCAGTAAGCCTACAGAGTAGAGTATTCAGTGAGTCTATTGTACCGGCACCCGTAAACCGGCACCGATAGAAGAAAAAGTTGAAGTACGAAGTTCCGGAATCTTCGCTTCCAGCGGTTTCGCCATTATCAGAACAAACAAAATTATTTAATGCTGAAAATGAAATAGGCCTATGTGCTATGTATTTTACGTACCTAGTATCGTTCTTACAGACACGGAGTTCATACTTAGGCCTACAGTACTAGCTACTACTACTGTATAACAATCAATAAAAGTGCATCTCTGCAATAATATTAAATTCAATACGGTACTTCCCAACCGGTACGGGCACAGTAACTACAACAGGTACCGGTACGGCAGTACGGGCGCTGATATGAGCAGTGTTATTGTACATGGGTAGGTCAACTTAAGTTAGCGACATTATAAATGCCACTAAATTTTAAATCTATTTAACACCTAGTTAACTTCAATATCTATTTTCACCTGGATGTATGGATGATTATTTTTAAACAATCGAACTGTTTTCGACTGTTTTCCCTAAATTCCAACTGTTTTCGCTTGTTTTCGCCTGTTTTCGACTGTTGTCACGATCTAGTACTGTTCGCGCTTTCAGACCTTTGGCAGTTTAACCCGCCAAATTAGAATGTCTTCTAGATAATAAATCTGCTTTTTAGTCTATGACAAGTATTTGATTCACTACACTAGTCGAAACCAATCCGTGCGCGACCATTCACCCGCTGGATATTCCCGGGAGATTGGGTTCGACGGTTTAATTTTTATTGCTATGTAAGCCTAATGTATTATTCGACTGACAGTATTATATAATCTCTGACAATATTATTCACCTTCGGTAATATTAACAGTTCCTTTAGGACGTGGCGCTTTATCTACATAAACAGAGTTATGACTTAAACTACTCGCAACGATATGGCTTAATTATAATCCACATATATGGCGCATTCTTTAGGAATTGCTTCTTTAACAGACTCACTCATACACTATGCTGCACAATACTGCACACTAATCTGCCAATCTTCACTGATTTTAGTCACATATAAAAGGAACACAGGCTGACTCATGTAGGGTCTATCAAATAACATTAGA
>JAUCBJ010008866.1:0-55488 GCA_032718475.1 Nemertoderma westbladi | reverse complement strand
ATATAGGGCATATATCCTTTAACTGCAATTTAACATACCTAACGACTACTGCTGACTGATGATGATACATCCTGACTGCTGAAACATTGCAAACTCATAACAATCAGTGTTCAGTTGTTGTGTTATACTGCTATTTACTGTCATTTCTTCATAATATGGTTGATGAATTATTATATTTGGAATAACGATAAACAACCCCGAAACCCAATGTTCTTGATATACCGAAGGTAAGAGAGAAGGGTTACAGATAAACGATTGTGACTTATGTTAAAGTGGTTTGAAGTGAATCTAATGTTATTTGATAGACCCTACATGAGCCAGTCTGTGTTCCTTTTATATGTGACTAAAATCAGTGAAGATTGGCAGATTAGTATGCAGTATTGTGCAGCATTGTGTATGAGTGAGTCTGTTAAAGAAGCAATTCCTAAAGAATGCGCCATATATGTGAATTATAATTAAGCCATATCGTTGTGAGTAGTTTAAGTCATAACTCTGTTTATATAGATAAAGCGCCACGTCCTAAAGGAACTGTTAATATTACCGAAGGTGAATAATATTGTCAGAGATTATATAATACTGTCAGTCGAATAATACATTAGGCTTACATAGCAATAAAAATTAAACCGTCGAACCCAATCTCCCGGGAATATCCAGCGGGTGAATGGTCGCGCACGGATTGGTTTCGACTAGTGTAGTAAATCAAATACTTGTCATAGACTAAAAGCAGATTTAATATCTAGAAGACATCTTAATTTGGTGGGTTAAACTGCCAAAGGTCTAAAAGCGCGAACAAGATGCTTTGTTATCTGTCACAATCATGCACACTACCGGTACCGCACTATATTGCACACTGATCTGCCGACCTTCACTAATTTTAGTCACATATAAAGAGAACAGCAATTGACACCTGTAGTGCCTATGAAATAGCATTAGATTCACTCCAAAACCAATATCATATAAGTCGCAATTGCTATATGTAACCGGTCTCTTACCTTCAGTATATCAAGAAGATGGGGTTTTATGATTATTTATCGATATTATCCAAATATAACAATATTCCATCAACAGATACAATTAATAACCGACAGTAAATAGCAGTAAAATAATGCGGTGAAAGGCATATACTGAGTCTGATATGCCAGGTATGCACGTCATGCATTGGTTTGACCGGCAGGTTTGATATGACTTGACTCGTTTGTTTGATTTGATATGTTGCGGCAGGTTTGACAGGATAACAGTTATACGTTCCGGTAATCAAAGCCGTTCTAATGTTTGGCTAAAGTCTGAAACACAGAATAATTCCATAGCCGATGTTCTGGCATCAGGAAAACCAACACACTGAAACCTGTGAGCTGTTGTAGGTATCTTTCAACACATAGCCAACACAAGGCGGAATCGCTCTGATTGGTCGATCATTGTTCTGATTGGTTGATCGAACAGAACAAAGAGGCCATACACGTACAGCAAATCAGCCAATCAGCTAGTAGGTTGTGTCACTCGAGCCAGGCAGTTTTAGAGTATTTGAGCGCATTGAGGGAAAACTGGATTGCGGAGAAAAAGGGGCCAGTTACATCCCGCAAAAGCTTTTACACCGCTCCCAGAAAATGGGATTTAATTCTATAAAATATAAAAAATCACAGTTTCTAAAATATAAAAATACTCTAAACAGTTAGTCTTTCTTGCGAGGACGGCGTTTACGCAGTTTTTTGAGGTTAACAAGAGTCCTTTTCTCTTTGGGGCGAGCCACTTTACTAGGAGGGCTATAACTCCTGGGTGAAGGGTGCAATACAATTGCATCGGAAGGGTTAGGATTACGATCGGTATATCCGCCGGTCGAAGTACCGGGTTGATCGATATCAACTTCAGTGGAGCGAGGTCTAACGGCCTTTAGAGCGCGTCTTAGGACAGCAGCTCCTACTGGTCCCTGACGACTGGACAATAGCGGTAGGTGGACCGCGAGTGGTGAGAAACTTCCTTGGTTTAATGGTTCTTTCCAGCTCGCTTTCTCGGGCTCGATATTCGTAGGGCCGTCGATGTACTTTCTGTAACTCAGGGTGCGAGTTGATGAACAAATCGCCATACTCAGGGTCTTGACGGATGAAATTAATCAAATTGTATGAATGGAAATCGTTAGGATTAATGTTCCTGAGATATTTACGAACAAATTTAGTGGAAATACGCTCACCAACACGCTTCATTAATTCGTAACTTGGTATGCGTGATTTTTGTTCAACAGACGCGAATAGATAAGGATGGAACGCATATACTCCTTCGTAGGCGCGTCCAGGGTAATAGCGATGGCGTGACTCACAATGTAAATCCGCATTTGCTTCCCAAGCTCGGATGTAGCGCAGGGTAATCATTTCATCTACGCTTTCCAGATCGCGGTTAAAAGGGCAATCAAAACTGGCATGTCCTTTAAGTTGACAGTGATGGCATTGAGTCATGAATTGTGGGCAGACGGCAAAAATGTGCAAATTACTGAGTCTACAATACGCACAATAGATTTCCATCGCCGGTTGTTCATGGAAATAGGAACAAGGTACGTCTGAGTCCATGGGGGTGAAATGATCTCTCGATGCGCATAATCGACAACGTTCTCGAGAAACATAGTTGGCGTGCCGATAATCGTATGCGGTGAGACATTGTGGACCTTGATACCATTCTAAGACGTAGTCTTTGTCGCTGCTCCGGGGCACTGTAGGCTGAATTTCTTCGGATTCTAAGCATATTGGTTCATCTTCCAATTGCATAGCTGAGGTAGGTATGGCTGTCTCCTCAATCGGACCCACTGTCTGAACTTCCACGACAGAATAACCCGTGGGTATTCGAGGTCTTTGTATAACAGATGAATGTAAGTTCTGTATACAAACGTCCTTGAAAAGGGCGAATCCCGCGCTGTCTAACTTCTCCGCAGCTGAGTCTCTTAGGCTGAGCTTGGTCAGAGCACGGTCCTTGAACTGACTATCAACGTTACGGAACGGAGTCAGAAAGCGCCTAAAACATTCGAAGCGGATGAATTTATTGTTTTTATCTAGCTTGGCGAGTTTGGTTCCAAGTATTAAGGGATGGGCGCGTATGGTACGACTGCACACATCGGCTAGCCAACCGGCAAGTGCGGCGTTTTCAAAGATTGTATATATAGCTAAGGAGGGACGAAGTGGAACGCTCATAAAGCTATACACGGCGCCAGGTGCGGTCAATGGTCCGTCAAAGTATAATCGAGAATAATGATCTCCATATACTTGTTGGTAGTTGATAGGATTTCCAACTTTGAAATTCCCTCCGTATTCTTGAAAAGCAAGATGTCCGATGGAGGTTCGTTGTACTTTAGTAATGCCGCTGGGTGTATTTGCATACATAGTGCAGAAGAAACCTCGGCCTTCTGCCCAGGGAGCAATCAGCTGAGTATCGACGAAAGGATATGGAATGTTCTCCATGTTCCTATTGTATGACTAATATGTTTTCCGCCATTGATGATCGAGAGCAGAGGAAAACCTATGTCGCATTCTGAAATATTCAGAAATACGATCTCAGTAGGAGGATTGTATCATTCGATGACTATCTCCAAATGAATTTATCCCCAATTATTAAGAGGGTGAACAACCAGATTTATGACACATAATGGTACCAGTTGTTCATAAACTATCCACATGTCCTTTCAGTCCTTGAATCATGGTCGTGGACTTAAGGAAATTATTGATGGTTGATTATCCAATCAACAACAAGAGGAATGGAAGTTGATATTATAATACCAACACAATGGTACATGGACAGGAGGTGCGGACACCAATATAAGCATCCAAATAAACAGTAAAGGGTGTGAGGTTTAGTGAGAGGAGGTATGATCGATACCACGATACCACTATGATTGGTCGATCGTTTCCCAAAGCTCTGAGCACGTTGGGAAGAGAAGGTGAGATGAAGTGTGTTGTATTTTTAGTAGCGATGTATAGAGGGATAATATTAGTAAGGAGGATGAAGGATATACGGTAGTATCTATAAGATACCACGATGGACATGTTTCCCGTTACGTCATCATTCATTCTTGTTCTTTGATTGCGACACTGATCACAATAATTACAGGAAGACGATGAAATAAGAGAAAATTACAGCCTCCCGAAGGAGACCGCCCGCGAGCACCCGCGCCCCGGGGAAAACTATTCACATCATGGACCCTGGACATTAACATCTGTCTTTTCTCCAGTGGTTCTCCTCAACTTGTCTTTTACAAGACTTCCTCCACATTCTAGATTTACTTTTTTTTTTTATATTTTTTACTTTTTAGATTTACTTCAGGTTCTTATGGCAGAGTTAGGGCTACTTTCACAATTGCGACTCGCTACTGTAAACACACTTTAGTAGTAACATTCACCTATACAGTAAACGCACAAATTCCACACAACTGTCACAGATTGTACACATTCGGGCAATTTGTCCGTTAGTCAGTGCCTTCCAGAATGTCACGTTATTATTATGTATCCTTGGATACTAGTGGTGTGCTATTTATTCCCTATGCTATTCAATGGGGCAAGCTTTCTATTGTTCTGTTAACTCGCTTCTAATTCTAGCGTGGTTGTTGCTATGGTGATATTATGGAAAGCTAGCAGTAGAATTAGGGTAATTCTCATGCATACAGATCTGGGATGCTATTTAATACAGTAGTAATTCTTTAATTGTCAATATCCCTCTTTATATATAATTTTATGAATTTTATCGGCTATTGACTATATATTGGAGATTCTCGCACACTAATACACTTAATAGGGTGAATCTCCGCTCCCATGATCTATTAATTAATGGAATTTTGGGAATGTTATAAATTGTATAAAATAACAATTTATCAAATTCATTAAAGAGATGAATTTAAATTTATTCCCGTAATTTTTATTATTTAATATTAAAAAGACACAATTTTATTCCAGAACATGTCTGGGGACTGGGATCCTTGATTCTAGGGATTTGTCCTTTTAAGAGTATCAGTAAGTGCTACGATATCTTAATCGGCTAGAATTTTAAAGGATCTGAAATTTGACAGATTTTATAAATATTAATGGTTAATATTTAGGGTAGGCACCGGTTTATTCCAGAACTTGTCTGGGGACGTTAACCACTGATTCTAAATTTTGTCTTTCAAGTATATCGGTGGGTGCCACGATATCTTAATCGACTAGAATTGCAGATGGTCAAAGGGTTTAACAGATTTATTTTGCGTTTTACGCTACTGTTAAAGGGACATCACGCTACTATATGTATTATTTAATATACGGTATGAGAGCAATATCGCACAAAGCAATGTCAGTGTGAAAAGGCAAGTCGTTTCCAAGGTATACCCAGAGCTTGGTTTAGCCGAGACACGAGGATCTGAATTTTGCATTCCTAATACTCTACTTCACCAATAATACTTAAATATAGTAGGAGCTTTATTGTACTTTAATAAGTACGGACATTTCATCTTACTGTAATCACGTATTTGTAATGTAATACGGACAGTAAGGAAAGAGAAAAGAATTATTTCTCGCCGTCGCACTAAATATATAATATATAAGTAATTAAGTAATAAACACTAATATATTGCACTAATCTACTAAATAATCGCTAAAATAACATTCTACTAAATAAAATTAAAGAAAACGATTATAATAAAATTACATAATAATACATACATAGTATAAAATAATAATAATAAAAATAAATATAAAATCATATAGTCACACACCCACTCCAGCCGCTGTTACATTGGGGAGTCCCTAGATGTTTGTTGGATTAGGGAGGTGGTCGTGGGAAGAGTCGCTTGCCTTCCATAGTTTCCGGAGAGTTCTCTGTCTCTTTCCAGTAAACATAAACGACCCACTGGGCGATTGAGCTGCTGTGTCTCGAAGACAATTCCCGGTTTCTTAAAGTTACGTCGCATGACGACGAGTTCCACTGATCGCACCAAACCATCATCCGAGATATGAGTCTTGATGATACGACCTGTCTGCCACCGATTACGTGGAAGGTCGGAATCCACAATAAGGACCATGTCTCCAGCGCTGACGTTTTCTTGCTGCGCAAACCACTTAGTTCGAAGTTGTAGCGTGGGCAGATAATGTTTTTCGAAATGGTCAGCGAAACGACGGGATAACAACTGCATAAGTTGCCAAGTTTGCCGGCAGTATTCGTCTCCGTCTGTGATTTCCGATCGGGGGAGCATGGCTACAGGTTTTTTCAGTAGGAAGTGCGCAGGTGTTAGCGCTTCCAGGGAATCGGGACTCGATGAGACTGGCATAAGCGGTCTCTCGTTGAGATAGGCGGCAATTTCCTCCATTAACATCCGCAAAAGTTCGTCGGTGAGATATGCGCGGCACGGCACTATAAAGTAAAATGCGGTCTTCATGCTCCTGATTAATCTCTCCCAACTTCCTCCCCACCAAGGGGCATCGGCGGCGTTGTAGGTCCAGCTAGATGCTGTTATCCTTAGCTGATCGTCCACCTGTCTTTGGTTCCAATCTTTGACGTAAGCCTTGATTTCATTGTTGGCACCAATGAAGTTCGTTCCCTTATCAGATTTCATCGTGTTACTAGTTCCAAAGCGAGCGATCTGTCGGCGTAAGCTCAAGATGAAGCTATTGGTAGATAAATCGTTCACCATATCGAGATGGATAGCTCTACAAGTCATACAAACAAAGATGACACACCATCTCTTGACTATAGTCCTAGCACGATACACTTCAATGGGGCCAAATAAATCTACACCGGTATTAGTGAAGGGTGGTTCATAGAAGCTTACTCGTTCCCTAGGTAATTCTGCCTCTCGCTGTGTTAAAGGCCTACTGAATGCTTTCCTACAGGGTATGCAGTTCCTAGGAACTTGGTTCAGAGCTCTACGGGGTTTATAAAAATAATAGCGGGTTCGAATTTCGCTAAGAACTCGTTCTCTACCAGCATGATAAAGCTTACTATGAACATCTGCAATCATCTTGATTTGTATTTCAAGATTTCTAATGAGTATGGGAAACTTAGTGTCAAAGGATAATGGAGCATTAGTTAGTCTTCCTCCAACACGTATTAACCCATCTATCATTGTGCTAGAGAAACAATCCCTTAAGCGCATCTGTGGATTTCTCAACAACAGGAAATACTTATCGGAATCCTCATAGCATTGCAGGAGTCCTAGTATCTGCTTATTGCTTTCTTCATGCTCCTGGTAACTGATCTTCTCTTTTAGAAACCTGTCGGATATCTTGTATTTGGGAAGATCTTTAACAACATGGACCTGCGCGGATGTTAGTGGAGCAATAGCACTAGTGGTCTTCGTCCTGGAGTAGTGATGATGAAAACATCGCTTTAAATATGTAACGGCCTTACAGAGCCGATTCCAGGAACTATAGTGATGTATCGCTCTCTGCAGGAGGGGTGAGAGTCCTTGCGAGACGTCTGGCGTTCCAGTTTTCCAATTTCTTTCTCGAATTTCCACAACAGACTTATTTGTGGCGGGGGATTGTGGGTCCAAAGCATCGTCTCCGGAAGTGCATAGTACTGACAGATCTATTACAGGTTTAAATAACTTCGATTTACTCGCCCAGGTTTTAGGTTTGACCTTTTCCGCTCCCTTGGCCTGTCTAATCTCCGCCATAGTAAGATGAGGAGGCCATTTATCTTCTTCTTTGCTTAGGAAGTCGGGTCCACCTAACCAGTCTGGAGTATCTATCAGTTCTTGTGGAGTTGCTCCCCTGGAGGCGATGTCTGCTGGATTAATCGTTCCGGGGCAATGTCTCCATTGATCTATCTTCGTGCGACTAAGAATAATGGCTACTCTGTTGGTAACAAAGACGCTGAACTGACAGACTTCATTGGCGATATACTCCAACATGAGTAAAGCATCGGTCCAATAAACAGTTTTCTCCAGTGGATAGTCAATCTGTTCTGTTACATTCCGGCCGATGGCTGTAGCGTATAGAGCCGCTTTTAACTCCGCTCGAGGAACCTTTAGCTTGTTGTTAATCAAGGCCTTAGAGGTAACCAAGGCGACTTTGATTCCATCCGGAGTTTCAACTCTCAGGTAGGCTACTATACCTATTCCCATATCGCTGGCGTCTCCAAACACATGGAGTTGATAGGAATACGTAGGGAGAACATGACCAAAATAGGAACGGGAAATTATAAAGTTCTCGATGGCTGGTAGAGAATCTTCCCATTTCATCCACTTCTTTAATAGTTCTCCCTTAAGTGGATCATCCCATGAGTGGTTTTCAAGCCACATTTGTTGTACTAAACTCCGAGCAATCAATATAACTGGGCTAATAAATCCCAATGGATCGAAATAAGTGCTCAGGATACTTAAACAAATCCGTTTAGTTCGAACTGGGTTATCTCACTGTTTGAGCTGGAAAAACAGGATGTCTCTCTCTGTGTCCCATTTCAAACCAAGAGTTTTGGTTTCTGGAAGATCGTCTTTGATTAGATCTCTACCGGAATCGATTCCAGAAACTCACGGGAGTTGCTGGTGAATTTAGTCAATCGAAATCCACCTCTTTTCAAGCACTCTACCGTCCCTTTGGCGACGTCAATGGCTTCTTCCACTGATGGGAGGGACTTTAAATTGTCGTCCATGTATATATCCCGTTTGATGTTGTCGATCACATCTTTAGAGAAGGCGTCCTGGTTGTCATCAGCAGTGGTTCGCACCACTGAGCAGGCGTTTGAAGGGCTTGAGATGATCCCAAAAGCCTGGATGGTCATCCAGTACTCCACCGGTTTCTGGTTGAGGTCTCCTTCAGGCCACCACAGAAATCGTAGGCTGTCTCGATCCCTATCCAGCGCCTTGACTTGTAAGAACATGCCTTCTATATCGGAGGCGAAAGCGATTGAATATTGTCGTAATCTTAAGAGTATTCCCAACAAGGATTGGAGTAAGTTGGGTCCTGGTAATAACTCGGAATTAAGTGATTGGCCCATATATAGGGCGGAGCCGTCAAACACTACACGGACTTCATGGGGTTTACCGGGTTTGGGAACGTAATGATGTGTTAGATAGTATGTCCTCTCAGTTATGGGTGTTCCTTCCGGTACTCGCTCCGCGTATCCTTTGTTAATAAATTTCTTCAACTGAATCTTGTACATTTCTTTAGCTGAAGCATTCGCCGTAAGGCGTCGATGTAACTGCGCAATTCTTTTCTCCGCCAAGGGTCGGTTGTTTATGAATTTAGGTTCCCGTTTTCGAAATGGTAGACCGATTTCATATCTACCTTGATCTTTAAGAAAACGCGTAGTTGTCTCCTGGATCTGCTTGGCTCTTTCTTCTTCTACCGATAGGGCCTTATCGTAGGAATTGGGCTCTACAGCCACTTGAGTAAAGAATCGTACGGCGTGTTCATCCCGAGTTCTCGCGTTGTAGCGATCGATCACGTCATTCAGTTCATCATTAGAGTTGACTTGTCCTGATGGACGAATGAGTTGACATAGGTTCACTTGATTTTGCCAAGTTTCGTTTTCCGTAAGGAGGTCGATGGTATTTTCCTCGTCAAAGAGTTGGTAGGTATCATCATTATCTGAGGAGTATGGTGTTCCCTCAGTTGGATCGTCCACCTCACTGCTCTCCACTTCCCATTCACTTACTTGGTAGACCCGTTCTTTGGGCTAACATTCCATGAGAGTTCTTTGGGAAGGGCCAGTAAAGTACCAACCTACTCTAGTTCTTCCCGCATAGACTTGTAGTGGTTGCGGTTGAGCAGGCCGTTTCTCCAATGTCTCAAGCGCCTCATGCGCATTTTGGCCGATGAGTATTTGCACTCCAGGGTAGTCCGTGTTGAATCTAGGTATCTTCAGCTGCTGGGTACAATCATCCTCGTCCCAGTTATAAGGTTCCACTTGGCTGGTAGCAAAGTTCTTTATCGCCACCATTTTTACTGACCTTATACTGTGTTCTCCTAGTTCATCCTGGGGTGTGGACAACGCACCTACATAATAATCTGCAATTACTGTAGATTTCTAAACCTGCGTAATTCCTGACATGTTTAACTTAGTTCGGAATTTGGGTTGTCCAGCAAAGATGTCTTCGGCTAGTTCTTGGTCGATGAATGTTCCTGTGCTGCCGGAGTCAAGAAGGGCGTTCACTATATAACTTATGTCAGGACCGTGGACTCTCAACTGCACTACGGGAAATTCCCGGATTCCTACATTGGAAGTTGGCGCTTTCCAAGATGGTTGTCGATCGGGAGTAGTTAGGGGGGGCTCACTGTCGGTGTCCTTTTCATACGTAAGTGCTCGATACACTGCGGTATTTATTAAGTAACAGGATTCGCCTTCGTCGGAGAATTCGTCCGTATAGAATCCTTCCATCTCAGAACTTTGGTCAGTGTCGTTCACATCACTGAATTGGACATGTAGTTCGGACTCACTTACCTGACTCGGGCTGTTTTGTTCGAATTCAGTGTGCAACAAGATATGATGCTTTGCGCCGCACTTGGTACACCTTGCGTCGGAGTAACAGGTTCGCCGTTGGTGTCCTTGTCTGAGGCAATTATAACACAACCGCTTATCCCACATGACTTCACGTATATCCTTTAATGATTTCTTTAGGAATTCATCACACACATTTAAACGGTGGGGCCCGTCACACAGCGCACATTTCGGTTTGATGTTACTTACCTTATTCTGAGTAACGTTGTGTACACTCGTTCTTTCCTCGGGCTTTCTCACATGAATTATCTTAGGAGACTTAGGAGGAGTTTTTCTTACCTGTTCTCTCCTGTCATTGGTTCGAGACTTGAATTTACTTACGTCTTTAGGCGTTTTGTTTACATAGTAAGATCTTTCAGTGTCTTTCCCGCTGTCTTCTTCTTGAGAAGCCTGGCTTTCGCCCTCGTCGGTATAACACACTGGTGTTACCTTTCTCCTAGAAACGGGTTTCTCACTTACCTTATTTTCCGTTGTCTTCTCTCTGGACTGCTTTAGGAGCTGTAGTTTTACCTCGCCATCCAAGAATGACATGAGATCAGCCATGGTAGGGTCTCGTCGTTGTTGCTCCATCATATATAATACTTTCTTGTCCCAGCGTGTACCTACTCCACCCTTCGGCAAAGTAGATGCTACGGCTCGAATAACCATAGAACTCTGATATTCATGAGACTTACCTAGCCAATCTAATTGTCTACAGATCTCCTGAATCTCATCGGAAAACTCGATAATCCCGCTGCTAATGAACTTTCGGGGTGCTACCAATTTTGCATACAAATACCTAGCTATGTTATTCCTATTACCATACCTGATGTTTAATGTATCCCAAACTTGTCTTAATCCATCTGGATGTCCAATAAACTTTAAGGCCATTAACTTGGGAGATCCTTCCAAGCACTCGATGAGGAATCTAAGTTTTTCTCCATTAGATAGCACTGAGTTCTGTATGTTATCTTTGTAATATTCATTAAAAGGTAACCATTTCATCACATCTCCATTGAGCTTGACGATCTCTCCCACCTTTACTGCTTGACAGACTTCGGTTCTAGCCATTTGACGCGTAAAACTTTCTTGGGCCATCGTATTATTTAATATCGAGTTATCGGTATATAAATTTCTAGGATTATGATCAGGTCTATATGGAATATCACTGTCAACAGGTTTATAATTACCCTTAATAGGGTTTACTATAGGAGTTTCTACTTCACTAGCAGTATAGATGCGTGTAGGCTCCACACCTTGCGCATGAAATACTTCAGACCTAACAGGTTGACACATTGTTACAGAGGGTGGTGGTATACCCTTTTGTAAATTTACTAACTTATCGCGTTCTAACGCGATAATTTGCTGCACTTCTTGTAATTCTAACTTACTTTCTCTTACTGTTCCCTTTAGCTGTTGAACAGTCCCCTCTAACTCTCGGACCTGTTGGGAGGAGCGAGCCTGATTCTCCTCCATCTTCCCGAGGAGAATATCCATCCCCCGCTGTCTCTCATTCACCCAATCAACCGCCGAAGCGGGATCTGCCAACATAGTAGCGGGCGGACGAGTGGCAACGGGCGACAAATCATTGATGTTTCGCTCGGGGTCCAGGACAGTAACTGTTTCAGGGGCTGTTTTGCTAAGCACAGGTAGTTTAGTGCTGTGTAAAGGGAATTTAGAAGTAAGTTCTGTGAGTACAGGTGTCTCTCTCACCGAAGGGGTGGCTTCGAGGACAGGCCTAATTATTTCAGGTTCATCCACTATAGTAGGGAGTCTTTCTACTTTAATAATTTGGTCTGTACTACCTAATTCTGTACTACCTAAGCCTGTGCTAGCTAGTTGTCTTCTAACAGCTGGGGGCAAATCAGGCAATTTCTGACGGTGGGGCATTCTTCTACGCCTGCTTAGACGAGATCTATTTCCTCCGCCTTCAGTATCGGTGGTATCGCCTTCATCGGATGATGTAAATCCTTGTCTTTTGGGAGTAGATTTACTTATCATCCGCCACTGATTCGCTGTTCTCTGTTTATCGATATAATCCCGCTTCTCTTGAAGATTTTCCAACTCTAGTTGGGCGGTCTCTTCAGACGCCTTTTGTTCTGCTTCTACCACTGCAGCCTTTCTGTCTGCTTCTGCCACTGCAGCTTTTCTTTCTGCTTCTGCCTCTGCTGCTGCCGCTGCTGCTATCTTTCTGTCTTCTATACATTTTTTCTTTGATCTGATCTGCCGACCTTCACTAATTTTAGTCACATATAAAGAGAACAGCAATTGACACCTGTAGTGCCTATGAAATAGCATTAGATTCACTCCAAAACCAATATCATATAAGTCGCAATTGCTATATGTAACCGGTCTCTTACCTTCAGTATATCAAGAAGATGGGGTTTTATGATTATTTATCGATATTATCCAAATATAACAATATTCCATCAACAGATACAATTAATAACTGACAGTAAATAGCAGTAAAATAATGCAGTGAAAGGCATATACTGAGTCTGATATGCCAGGTATGCACGTCATGCATTGGTTTGACCGGCAGGTTTGATATGACTTGACTCGTTTGTTTGATATGATATGTTGCGGCAGGTTTGACAGGATAACAGTTATACGTTCCGGTAATCAAAGCCATTCTAATGTTTGGCTAAAGTCTGAAACACAGAATAATTCCATAGCCGATGTTCTGGCATCAGGAAAACCAACACACTGAAACCTGTGAGCTGTTGTAGGTATCTTTCAACACAAAGAGAAATAGCTCTCATTGGCAGAGCTCCAGATTCTATAGCTTCCACGAATGTCTAAATGCCAAACCACCCTAGCCTTTGCAGCCCATAGCAACACAAGGCGGAATCGCTCTGATTGGTCGATCATTGTTCTGATTGGTTGATCGAACAGAACAAAGAGGCCATACACGTACAGCAAATCAGCCAATCAGCTAGTAGGTTGTGTCACTCGAGCCAGGCAGTTTTAGAGTATTTGAGGGAAAACTGGATTGCGGAGAAAAAGGGGCCAGTTACATCCCGCAAAAGCTTTTACACCTCGCGTTGAGCAGCTTCCGCCCAGCTGCTGCTGCTTCATCTGGAGGCGGACTTGTTCCAGGTCGCTCTGGATAGCGGGTTCTGTGCTTCCCGATTTCTCGTTGTCGGAAAGTGTACCAGTATCGTCTAGGCGATGTGTTTGACCGCGTGTGGACATCGTCCTGTACGGTAGTAGCAGTAGGCAGTAGGCTTACTCGTAGTAGCAGCATAGCAGCTAGGTCGCGTGGTACCGCGCGGTGGATGGGGAAACTTCCCGCGGTTCAACTGCTGAACTCAGTAGCAGTATCCTACACAATGCGCCATGAGGTAATATGATGAGTCGGAAAATACAACTAACGGGCTGCAATCATATTGTATTTGTAAATTGTTATTATAACCGTTAAGCAGTGCTGCTGTTAGCTAGGCGGCACTGTACTGTGGTACAGTACACAACGTACAACCTACAGTGTCCCAAACTGTCTGACTGTTGTCTGCCCCGTGATACTGAAAGTATATTGGTGTATACACAAGGACTCCCATATTGGGGCGAGCCACGTAGTAATGAGTCCGAATTTCCAAGAGCTGTTAATGAGATATTGACGATCGAAATTTGATCCAGGCAGAGAGAGGGACAATGTCAATTTGTCCCTCTCTCTGCTCCCATATACTGTAAGGTTCATTCACTTCGTGGCTCGCCCCATAGTTATTGATTATGTTATGATTGAATAGAATATGATATGCTGCTATGCGGGATGTTATACAATCGTGATTTTGGTTGAAACATTAATTTTATGCCGTAGAGTGATTTTTTTTTCAATTTTAAACTTTATATTTAATTTGGTTTATTCTAATAAAGTAATTTAATGACCTATTCGTTGTACAGCGGATGTGGACGTTAAATATTATAGAAGAAGATTAAAAAAGATTGTCTTGTTCCTTTTCATTGTTTAAATTAATTGACGGTGGAGTAAAATGCATCACGGTTTATTTCGGTATTATTATTTTGATTTAGACAGGATATATGTTGGCCTAACTAATTAAATAATTATTAGGAACAGATTTTCATTGTTTGTTAACTTTGTTTACTATCATGTTCCAAATTTTTTCTATAAATGCTCAAAATGTGCAAATTACAGTATTAGTATGGGATGGGTAGTGCTGGCTGATAAAAAGGTAACTGACACTCAGATTTGTAATTGAGTACTTGAATTCGTAACTGGATATTTTGATATTCTCATGGCATTTGTTACTGGGTTCTTGGATTTGTTTTTGACAACTTAGATTTGTAACTGGGCAGTTGAATTTATTACCTGGAACTCAGATTTAAAAATGGGTGCTCTGATCTGTAACCAGTAACTACAAATCATAACCAGAGACATAAATTCGTAACTGGGTGCTCATCTTTGTAACCAAACACTGATTTTACGTGGGAACACAGATTTGTAACCAGGTACCGAGATTCGTAACTGGAAACTCCAATTCGTAACCAGGTTCTCAGATTCATTAATGGTAACTCAGATTCGAAACCAGAAAGTCAGATTCACGACCATAAACTAAGATTTGTAACAAGGTACTCCAATTTACAACTATGATCATTATCATAATTGTGAGAACAGATTCGTACCAAGGTGCTTCGATTTGTAACCAATAACTCAAATTTGTTACAGGATTCTCAGATTTGTAACCAGAAAGAGATTTGTAACTTGGTAACCGCAACCAATTGACAGTTTTTATGAAATACAATGTCGGTTCCTTGTCGGGCCGCTAGGCCAGTCCCTAGACAACCTTTATTAATCATTATAACAAAAGGCGCACGTAGCAGTTCGATCTACAACTAACGTCAAATATAGTTTACTAGTTTAAACCGCAACCAGGGAGCAATAGTGTCTACCAATATACAAGAAAGTTACGAAACGTTTCTTACAAACATTACAGTTACCGAGTCTCCCCACTGCGGATACATTTGTGGCGCTTTACTTGATGTCGGTGGGTGAAACATTTCCCGCATGTATCGCAGCTAAACGGTCGTTCCCCTGTATGTAATCTCTTGTGAGTTTTTAGATTGCAGCTCTCTGTAAATCCTCTCCCGCACGTGTCGCACACGAACGGACGTTCTCCGGAATGCGTCCGTTTGTGCGGGGTTAGGTGGCCTAGTTGAGAGAATCGTTTGTTACAGATGCCACATTGGTAAGGACGCTCGCCGGTGTGGATCCGTTGGTGTATAATTAGGTTGCTGTTCTTTGCGAACGCTTTATCACAAGTACCACAGCTGAGCGGCTTCTTATTGGTGCGGCTTCTTTTCATAATATCCTGGGGTTGAATCCCAGAGGGATCAGGTTGGTCGAAGGGATTATTCATATTTCCGGGTGTTACGTCATCGTCGGAAACGAGCATGTCTGAGTCATCAGGAAATGGTTGAGATTGGTCGCCTAGAGAAAGTAATGGAGTAGATTAAAAATGGAGAATATTGGAAACGAGAATAATTGAAGTAATTAATGCAATAATTAGTCAATAGAACTTGCTAATTACTGTAGTTTTAAATTCTTATATGTAAATAAATACGATTTTCGATTCGACATTGTAAATTAATACGTGTGAGGTTTGATACTTTAATTACTAAAAAAACATAAAATATAAAATAAGCAGCATTAATTACTGATACTGACTGAAATATTATAACCTGTAAAGGGGTCTTAGAAAATATTGCAGCACTGATTAATGTGATTATGGAGTGTCTCGGAAAAACGGAATATTCTAAAGTGATAGACGCAATAGTTAGGACCTATGATTTGACCTATGATACAGTGATTCAGATAAGAACTCTGGAGTCCCGAATAGACGGGGCGACACGGCTATTATTAAATAGAAAATACATATAATAAATAAAAAATTATTAGAGAAATGGCTGGACTCTGTTATCCAGATGAAGAAATACAAATACAAGGGATTCCATTCTGTGTCAGAGAAATGGCTGGACTCTATTATCCAGATGAATAAATACACAAGGGATTCCATTCTGTGTCAGAGAAATGGCTGGACTCTATTACCCAGATGAAGAAATACAAATATAAGGGAATTCATTCTGCGTCGCACAAGTTATTGCGATTACTCAGGAGTCCTAAGTAATCGCTTCGTAAATAGGCTTCGTATATTATATTTGTTATTTGGTGAGAAAGGCTTCAGGCTAGATTGAATTTAATTAAACCAGATAAAAACCCTAAAAAACAAAAACTAAATTCAGAACTATCATAACTGTCACTATAAATAAACAATTACTCTGACCAGTTTGGGGGCAATACGGACTAAACGATGTTTACAATACAAATCATAGTAACTCACCGATACCGGAAACTGTCGATTTAGAGGCCAACAGGAGGTTGTAGGTGTTGGGAAGGTTTAAGTTGAAGTCGTCTAGAGACTGAGTAGTGAGGGTTGGTGAGGAGTTAGTGTCTGTTAGGGGACCATGAGCGGTGTTGTGAGACAGGGAGTTAGAGTCCGGGAGGAGATTCTGCTGAGCTGAGTGGGTGGTCGAAGCATTAGTGTCTGTACTATTTCCATATGCTTCATCTATAGGGGAGAATAAATCGCCCAAGCCATCACCAACCTCGTTTAGGTCGGGTTTATATTCCAGTTCGTCTTCCGTCTTAATGCGTAGGATTACCGGAACATCTGACTGGTCTGCTGATAGAGGTTGGGTAGAATAATAGTTTGAGTTGGTTGTGGTAACTGCGGGGGTACCGGTATAGGAGGATATGTTGATATAAGACAATAAATTTGAACTGGCTGTATTATTACTCGATTCAGATTCAATGAGGTTTGGTTTGATGTCTATCGGACACAGTTTGGGATCCACTTGTCTTTGTTCTCCCGGTAGGTCTGTCTGGTTGAGATGTTGTAACCTCACCACAGGCTGCATAGAGGAGGGTTCGGTAGGTGGCGTGGGTTGATTCGAGTATGGAGATTGCGGATGCTTTCCTGTCGCAGGATTGTAATTGTGGTGGTACGCAGGTGTCGACGTCGAAGTCGTCAATGGACACTGCGGCATACTGGTCTCGTGGTACCCGGCAGTCGGGACAGTGGCCGGTGATTGGGTCGTGTTGTGAGACAAACCCGAGGTGGTGGCGGCGTTGTTAGACCCAGAGGAGAGTGAACGCAGCAGCCACTCGGTAATATGACCTGCCGTACATTTATTAACGACATAATAGTCCAGAAAACTCGAGTTCGCGTCCAGGTATTCTTCGAGAAACGTCCGCACAAACGGACCATTTTCCGAACAGATGTTCGCGAATATAGATTTGGTAATTAGCAGTGCGTTGCCCGACTCACAAGTAAACCGTTCCATTGTCTGATTGTTGTCGCTTAAAGAGTTCAGGTCCTCCCGGTTCGAGAAGCAATGGATATTAACTGAATGAAGATTTAATATAGGCCTAATGCAGTAATGAGCTAGGTCAGTAGGTGTAGGACTGTTGTAGGTGCTAGGTAATAGGCAAGGCCTACTAAAAGACAGGCTGTGCGTCCAGCCGACTTGTACGTCCATGACAATTGAGGGCCTAGAAATTTATTAACCCTATTAAACCCGGGGGGGGGGGTCAATATGACCCCTTCTGTGGTTTTTTTATTATAATTCTGAAACAAACGCAGTTGGGAATCTGAAATTTTATGGCTTTTCCTAAAAAACTATTGTCTTCCTAGTAGTGAAAACCGTTTTCAAAAATATTGGGTAGTTTTCGAGTTATATAGCACCATTTTTTAACCCTACTTTTGGCATTTTTTTGAGAAGTTTTTTCTTTCCCACGCTATGGGAACCAGTGTCTGTGATGAGTCATCCAATTACAGGCAATACTGGAACTGCCCAAGTACTTAATGATGTAAAAATAGTGGTATATTGGTTCATACAGAACTCAGGAGCAAAGTATACAGTAGTAGGTACTGTATAACGGTGTGTAATACAACATACTGCATTGTATAACTGTAATTTAAATTAATTTTTGTTGCGTCTCAATTATTTCCTGTATATTTTTATAACGGCATGGGGTACATACATTCAATAGGCGAACAGTGCGAAGATCGAGGTCAATCTTGTGATGCTTTTCAACCGTATCGGGACCAATAATAAAGGGCCGCCATCCATCAAAGAGACTAAAGGTAATTATTTAAAATTTAATTATTAGTTAATAATTTTATTTCTAGTCGAATATATGACAGAACTTTAGACAGTTAGAGTTATTAGCTTTAAAATATGTAATTTAATATATCACATGAGCGGTACTGCATGTAATTTAATTCGAAGATTGTTGTAATAAACAGATAAAATTAATGCAAAAAAACATGATTGAATAAATATAAATTTTTAAATTGATCCAATTTACCGATCAGCCTGCTTATGGCACAGCGGTAAATTAAATACTTAAATTCTTTGGTTGAATCTCTCAAGTTTATAATGCGGTATGTAAGTATTTATCTATCTATAACAAAAATTTGTTCCACCACCACCACCATGCAACCTTCAATTGGCTTACTGTGAAGCAGCATGCAAAGAATGATATGCCAGGTTATATACAAAATTCCACCGCCGCAATTCCCTATCCCCTTAATTATCAGCATCTCCAAAGCAAATGTCCTTTAAGAGGCGTCTTGGGTGAAGTCATGGGGTGTCAAAGCGCAAGATTGTGCACAGACTCACTGGTTCTCACGGCGAAAGCAATGTCCTGCAAAGCGGAGGCGGCATATATATTATATGTATATTTATATGTATGTATAAATGAGCATCACATTAGAAAGATTCGGTTTCATATTTGTGCAAGAGTATACAGTTTATAAAAGTATAGGCCTAACAGTATATCACTTGAAGTAAAAGTGACTTATACAACATGCTATTCATTAGGTATAATTATATAATCGGCTCCTTCCTTTTTTTGAAGTAAAGTAGTGCATAAAATGTTTCTTTAAATTTTTTTTATTTTTAAATAAATTTTATTTTTGTTACAGCTGGGAAAGGCAATTTATTATGGATGGAGTGTGTGTGGGGATTCGACTAGCTACAAAATTCAGGAGAAAACGAAGGAATGCTACCCAGATAAAGATATCATTATACAGTACTCCCACTCTGTAATAATTAACTCTAGACTTATCTATTTAACTTTTACCTTAATGATATATTATGTATTTCCTATTTGATTTATCTTCTTGTTATATTTCTTTCCATGTTTCTCATGTTCGGTAAATTCGGTATATTTGTGATAAAGTAAGTAGTGGTAATATTCAATATAAACTTGTGGTGTTATTTCAACAAGCAAATGTTTGTTTTCATGTTCAGTTGATTTACTTTTGCTGCAGTCCTGCAGTACACAAATCGTTGCACTAACAGCGGTGGTCAGTTGTCCAGGGGGGGGGGGGGGGGGGGGGGGGAGGGGCATTTTGCCATATTATCATTTAATAGTGAATGATTGACAGCTATTCAGCAGTGGTTAAATATTCGTTCGAAATTATATATTTGAACTACACTTTTAGTTCAAGCACAGTTCAAACCAACAGTTTTGAACGTTTGAAGGAACAATTATTGAACCTTTTCAAAACAATATTAAACCGTTCAAAAGGAGTTCGGTAAATAATTAGTTGAACGGACCATTTTAGAACGAATATCTAACGTTTATAAGATGACGTCGAATCAACGTTTTTTGAGCGGGACAAATCTCTTCCTAGATAAACGTGTACAGTGAACGCACCTGGAACGTTATCAGAACAACGTTATCCACGTTATTAGAACTATTCTAAACGTGAGGTGAACGTTGGTGTGCTACTAGGGAGAGTAATCGCAATAACTTGTGCGACGCAGAATGAATTCCCTTGTATTTCTTCCTCTGGATAATAGAGTCCAGCCATTTCTCTGACAAAGCTAAAAATGGGATGTCTCTATTCTGGAGTTTTGTTTGGGAGTTTAGTTTGGTTTTGCTGCCGCTGCTGCTATCTTTCTGTCTTCTATACATTTTTTTTTTACTTGTTCTTCTTGGACCCTAGCGATGCGGAGACGTTCATCAAATTTAGCTTGGCTCGCAGCTAACATTTCCGCATCAATTGCGTCCAACACAAGCTTGGCTCCTTCACTATTAGGGCGAAGTCCATCTAACCGTCTCATTAACTCTTCGTCACCTATAAAACGTTGATAGTCTGACAGATAGATGTCAATAGCGTCCCTCTCATGCGGTTTCTCTGCTGTCGCTTCACCCTCCACCTGGGAAAAGGTAGCGTCTGTTGACTCTCCATGGGTGGAGCACTCAGCCAGCTGGGATTTCCACTGGGCCGCTCCTTGAACCCTGAGACTCACCCGCTGGAACCAAGTCTTGACGGCAACTTGCAACGACGTGTCCTGTCTTCTTTTCGAAGCTTCTTCAAATGCCGATAGGATTAGTCTGATGCGTAGAGTTCTTTCTCGAACTTGATAAAGCAGCTCTCCCTGCTCTTGAGGTCCTTGGGGTTGTCGAAACAGCTGTTCTTCTAATCGCTCCAAAGAGCTGAAGAATCCCTGTACATATCCTGCTGCCGACCTCTTCCATACAGCTGGATCCATTGTGTCTTTCGTCACTCCCATCCTGTATATGTCTTCCCAGGCAGCTTCCGATAAGTCAAACGGGAGTCCGGGTCCGGGGAAGTTCCATTGCGACTCGACAATAGACTTCAGTTCCTCCTCGGTGTATCCCGCATAACTGTCCTTGGTCGATCGCCTACCTCTCGCCCAATCAATTTGGTGTTCCTCCACAGCAATCAATACCGTAGTTAGTACTGCTGCAGGAAGAATGAGAAGGGGATCCGAATAAACTGTATCTTTCATCTTTTCTCCGCGCTCGGGTGTCAGCTCTACAGTATCCGAACTACTGGAGCTATTGGGCCGCTGAGGACTAAGTTCTTGGCTAGGATGTTGCTGCTGTTTGACAGCTGCTTCTTGATCCCGCTTTACTTGAGCCCGAGTGCCGATGATAGACCTACGGTGTTGAACTAGCCTAGGGTCTGATACTACTACTGGAGGGATGATCTTTCTTACAGTAGGAGGTGAGTTAAACTTGGGTCTCACACGTTCCACACTCCTGTCTGGGTCACAGATGGTTGTATCTAAGAGACTGTCTGACAGATTTTGTTTTGTATCAGACATGTTTATTTGTACAGTTGAATGCCTACTGCTATATTACAGTTAAAGCAAGTCTAGAAATTCAGTATCAACTGTTAGCCTAGTAATTAATTACCGATATCGTTACTCTATGTAACATGATATATATATAATATATTAGAATACCGGTATACACTTACAATATATATAAGTATTATTACAGACTAGGTTTGTCACAGAATACCGGTATATAATTTCAGCACAAATATATAGAACTATATATATAAGCCTATCGTGAATACCGGTATACAGCTCACACTTATAGTATATAAGTATAATTATAGACTAGAATTAATTACAGAATACCGGTATATAATTTCAGCTTAGATTTATAGAATAAATATTATAAGCCTATTGTAAATACCGGTATGTCAATTATTTTAGAATAATTGAATTTCTGAATTTTAGGGGTTACTTGGTTACTTTACTTTATTACCGTTATTTAAGCAGTAGTCCAACTGATATTAAGACCTAATTGTTGTATGACAGGCCTACTATTTTATAAATCGGTTTGAGTTGATTTATAATATATATACCCGTTTAATGGGTTTTGTTGCAATATTTGAAATAAATGTTATTATTTCTGGGAAGGAGTCACTACACAGAAGCTGTACGCTCTCAGTGAAGTGCTACTTGTTGGACACTAAAACAAATAATTTCTACTTGCCTAAGTTACTTATTGCTACAAATTACGTACAATTCGGGGTGAGGTTACAATCTCTAAATAAACACAAAAATTACAAGTACGAATTTTTAGGGTAATTTTACAAGAAGTCTACAAACCAGCCTAACAAAGGGTTAGAATATCTGGTTATTACAACGGACAGGATACTACGGTATTTGAAAATAATAAGCAGTAGTAAATATATTGCGTTGTCCAGATAGGAAAAATACCACCGTCTGACGACTTATAGCCATATCGCTATAAGTACTACATTATGTTTCACGGAGTGTCCCTACCTAGAACTTAATTACCGCAGCCTACCAGAGCTAACGTGCCTATTAACCACTTTACAACACAAATATACTGCCTACAAACTAAATTACTTTCGGAAAGCACTGTACACTAAACCCTAAATTAGGTACAAGTACTTGTATAACAAATAACAAGCAGTTACAATACTTGAAAAGCTAAAGGAACCACGGTATCTGCCGGAGTGACCAGAGCACAAAATCTCCAGTCTTTACCTACGCCAAGCAGCCCTGATGTAGTACCGGGGTTAATTTAACTATAACGGTATGTATAACAAGCACAATTACTGTAGGAATAAACTTGGGGTATGAATGTTGCGAATAATCGCATAAACTCTGAATAATAAATATTACGCTACCCGTACAGACTACTCAAACAAAATACAAACCAAACGCTGGCAGACTACTATCAAGCCTAAATAAACTACAGTATGTGCAGACTCCGAAATGGTTAGTTAGTATGCGTTCTAACCGAGTAGTATGACTTATTCTTTCGGGGGGGATTTACCTTACAGCACTGGATGCCCCGACGTTCCTAACCGGCACTTTATCGGACATACACTCTACACACACTACAATCTCTTCAGACCTAACAACAGCCAGACAACAATCCAGCCTAGAAATTATCTGAATAAGAAATATTACGGTACCTGTACAGACTACACAAACAAAGTACAGACCAAACGCTGGCAGACTACTATCAAGCCTAAATAAACTACAGTACATGCAGACTCCGAAATGGTTAGTTAGTATGCGTTCTAACCGAGTAGTACGACTTATTCTTTCGGGGGGATTTACCTTACAGCACTGGATGCCCCTACGTTCCTAACCGGCACTTTATCGGACATACACTCTACATGCACTGCAATCCGTTCAGACCTAACAACAGTCAGACAACAGTCCAGCCTACAAATTATCTGTACGATCTGAGCAGGCTTACACGTCTTCTGCTCAATATTAACCTACAAATAAATAAAACTGACAGAAATAAGTAAAATCTCAATAAAAAACCAGGGCTGCAGTCCCTGATTAAATATCAAGACCTACCGGTATATAATTATCAAAATCGAATAATACTGATGTACCTATACAGGTGTAAGTACCGGTCCGGGTGGTTTGGTAGTTGGGCCTACTGGTTACCGGTCGACCGGTACTTTTCAACTTTATTGCCTACTGCAATAAAGAACTATAACTGTTATTGTTCGCGCTTTTAGACCTTTAGCAGTTTAACCTGCCAAATTTAGGTGTCTTTTAGTTTGTAAATCGACTTTAGCCTATGACGAGTATTTGATACACTACATTAGCCGAAGCCAGCCTATGAGCGACCATTCACCCGCTGGATATACCCAGGAGACTGGATTCGGAAGCTCTGACCTTATTGCGGTGTAGGCCTACTGTATTATTCGATTGATCGTTAATATATAATCTCTGACAAATATTATTCACTTTCGGGAAATATTAACAGTTCCTTTAGGACGTGGCGCTCTAAATATATAAACAGAGCTATGACTTACACTAAACACAACGGGATGGCTATTGATTCACGTATAAGGTGCATTCTTTAGGAGATGCTTTGTTATCTGTCACAATCATGCACACTACCGGTACCGCACTATACTGCACACTGATCTGCCGACCTTCACTAATTTTAGTCACATATAAAGAGAACAGCAATTGACACCTGTAGTGCCTATGAAATAGCATTAGATTCACTCCAAAACCAATATCATATAAGTCGCAATTGCTATATGTAACCGGTCTCTTACCTTCAGTATATCAAGAAGATGGGGTTTTATGATTATTTATCGATATTATCCAAATATAACAATATTCCATCAACAGATACAATTAATAACTGACAGTAAATAGCAGTAAAATAATGCGGTGAAAGGCATATACTGAGTCTGATATGCCAGGTATGCACGTCATGCATTGGTTTGACCGGCAGGTTTGATATGACTTGACTCGTTTGTTTGATATGATATGTTGCGGCAGGTTTGACAGGATAACAGTTATACGTTCCGGTAATCAAAGCCATTCTAATGTTTGGCTAAAGTCTGAAACACAGAATAATTCCATAGCCGATGTTCTGGCATCAGGAAAACCAACACACTGAAACCTGTGAGCTGTTGTTCAACACAAAGAGAAATAGCTCTCATTGGCAGAGCTCCAGATTCTATAGCTTCCACGAATGTCTAAATGCCAAACCACCCTAGCCTTTGCAGCCCATAGCCAACACAAGGCGGAATCGCTCTGATTGGTCGATCATTGTTCTGATTGGTTGATCGAACAGAACAAAGAGGCCATACACGTACAGCAAATCAGCCAATCAGCTAGTAGGTTGTGTCACTTGAGCCAGGCAGTTTTAGAGTATTTGAGGGAAAACTGGATTGCGGAGAAAAAGGGGCCAGTTACATCCCGCAAAAGCTTTTACACCTCGCATTGAGCAGCTTCCGCCCAGCTGCTGCTGCTTCATCTGGAGGCGGACTTGTTCCAGGTCGCTCTGGATAGCGGGTTCTGTGCTTCCCGATTTCTCGTTGTCGGAAAGTGTACCAGTATCGTCTAGGCGATGTGTTTGACCGCGTGTGGACATCGTCCTGTGCGGTAGTAGCAGTAGGCAGTAGGCTTACTCGTAGTAGCAGCATAGCAGCTAGGTCGCGTGGTACCGCGCGGTGGATGGGGAAACTTCCCGCGGTTCAACTGCTGAACTCAGTAGCAGTATCCTACACAATGCGCCATGAGGTAATATGATGAGTCGGAAAATACAACTAACGGGCTGCAATCATATTGTATTTGTAAATTGTTATTATAACCGTTAAGCAGTGCTGCTGTTAGCTAGGCGGCACTGTACTGTGGTACAGTACACAACGTACAACCTACAGTGTCCCAAACTGTCTGACTGTTGTCTGCCCCGTGATACTGAAAGTATATTGGTGTATACACAAGGACTCCCATATTGGGGCGAGCCACGTAGTAATGAGTCCGAATTTCCACGAGCTGTTAATGAGATATTGACGATCGAAATTTGATCCAGGCAGAGAGAGGGACAATGTCAATTTGTCCCTCTCTCTGCTCCCATATACTGTAAGGTTCATTCACTTCGTGGCTCGCCCCATAGTTATTGATTATGTTATGATTGAATAGAATATGATATGCTGCTATGCGGGATGTTATACAATCGTGATTTTGGTTGAAACATTAATTTTATGCCGTAGAGTGATTTTTTTTTCAATTTTAAACTTTATATTTAATTTGGTTTATTCTAATAAAGTAATTTAATGACCTATTCGTTGTACAGCGGATGTGGACGTTAAATATTATAGAAGAAGATTAAAAATGATTGTCTTGTTCCTTTTCATTGTTTAAATTAATTGACGGTGGAGTAAAATGCATCACGGTTTATTTCGGTATTATTATTTTGATTTAGACAGGATATATGTTGGCCTAACTAATTAAATAATTATTAGGAACAGATTTTCATTGTTTGTTAACTTTGTTTACTATCATGTTCCAAATTTTTTCTATAAATGCTCAAAATGTGCAAATTACAGTATTAGTATGGGATGGGTAGTGCTGGCTGATAAAAAGGTAACTGACACTCAGATTTGTAATTGAGTACTTGAATTCGTAACTGGATATTTTGATATTCTCATGGCATTTGTTACTGGGTTCTTGGATTTGTTTTTGACAACTTAGATTTGTAACTGGGCAGTTGAATTTATTACCTGGAACTCAGATTTAAAAATGGGTGCTCTGATCTGTAACCAGTAACTACAAATCATAACCAGAGACATAAATTCGTAACTGGGTGCTCATCTTTGTAATTGTAACCAAACACTGACTTTACGTGGGAACACAGATTTGTAACCAGGTACCGAGATTTGTAACTGGGAACTCCAATTCGTAACCAGGTTCTCAGATTAATAAATGATAACTCAGATTCGAAACCAGAAAGTCAGATTCACAACCATAAACTAAGATTTGTAACAAGGTACTCCAATTTCATTTCATTTCATTGATCATTATCATAATTGTGAGAACAGATTCGTACCAAGGTGCTTCGATTTGTAACCAAGAACACTAAATTGTTACAGGAATCTCAGATTTGTAACCAGTAACACAGATTTATAACCAGTAACTCAGATTTGTAACTTGGTAACCGCAACCAATTGACAGTTTTTATGAAATACAATATCGGCTCCTTATCGGGCCGCTAGGCCAGTCCCTAGACAACCTTATTAATCATTATAACAAGAGTTGTAGTACTGACTGACATATAGCAGTTCAATCTAAAACTAACGTCATATATAGTTTACTAGTTTAAACCGCAACCAGGGAGCAATTGGGTCTACCAATATACATGAAAGTTGAGAAACGTTTCTTACAAACATTACAGTTACCGAGTCTCCCCACTGCGGATACATTTGTGTTGCGTTACATGATGTCGGTGGGAGAAACATTTCCCGCATGTATCGCAGCTAAACGGTCGTTCCCCTGTATGTGATCTCTTGTGGCGCGTTAGATTGCTGCTCTCCGTAAATTCCTTCCCGCACGTCTCGCACACGTACGGTCGATCTTTCGTGTGAATTCTTTTGTGGGACGTTAGATTGCCGCTCTCTGTAAATCCCTTCCCGCACGTGTCGCACACGTACGGACGCTCTCCGGAATGCGTCCGCTTGTGCGAGGTTAGGCTATCGAGTCGAGAGAAACGTTTCTGGCACTCATTGCAGTTATATGGTTTCTCCCCACTGTGGCTTCGCTTGTGCGAGGTTAGGTTGCATAGTAGAGAGAAACGTTTGTTACAGATGCCGCATTGGTATGGACGCTCGCCGGTGTGGATCCGTTGGTGTCTAATTAGGTCGCTGTTATATGCGAACGCTTTATCACAAGTATCACAGCTGAGCGGCTTCTCATTGGAGCGGCTCCTTTTCACAATATCCTGGGGTTGAATCCCAGAGGGACCAGGTTGGTGGAAGGGATTATTCATACTTCCGGGTGTTACGTCATCGTCGGAAGCGAGCATGTACGAATCATCAGGTGATGGTTGTGATTGGTCGCCTAGAGAAGGAGTAGATTACAAATGGAGAATATTGGAAACGAGAATAATTGAAGTAATTAATGCAATAATTAGTCAATAGAACTTGCTAATTACTGTAGTTTTAAATTCTTATATGTAAATAAATAAGATTTTCGATTCGACATTGTAAATTAATACGTGTGAGGTTTGATACTTTAATTACTAAAAAAACATAAAATATAAAACAAGCACCATTAATTACTGATACTGACTGAAATATTGTAACCTGTAAAGCATTTAAAAATTTGCAGAAATATAGCATTTCTTGTACCATTGATATGAATGATATTGCAATATATTGTACATAAATACTAAATAGGTGTATATATATTATATACTATTGTAACTTGTAACAATAGTATGCGGTCACCTTACATTTTTTTAAAAACACCCCATAAATCTCACTTCACCTCAATCAAATATTAAACTGGGAAAGAGACAAATTTCATACATTTATAAAATAGTTTCAAATATTCCCACTTCACTTCACCCCACCTCATTGGGTGAAGTGGGACAAAATAAAACAAAAAAAACAATATTGATTTTGGAAAACTGCAGTAAATTCAAGCCTAATATAATGTATTTGAGTGTCATATTTCTCATTACAAAACCTTGACTGTCAGTTATCTAGACATTTTAACCCTTTCACTACTGATTCAAGATTGTATGTGTTCCCCACGTACTGATGTCTGTCGGTCTTTCTGTCAGTTTGTCTGTCAAGACTTAAGAAAGAATTAAATCTACTAACATTCTCGCTTTGGGGGTTTTAAGGGTTGGTGATTTCATTTCTGATGTCAGTTTTTACGACTGACCAACTCTAGGCTGTCTGTGTCTGTATGTATGTCTGTTTGTCTGTCAGTCTGTCTGTCAAAAAATAAGGTAGCATATTATGTAATAAAAACATTCGCTATGGGGTTTTCTAGGTCTCTGATTTCATTTCTGATGTCCTTTTTTACGACTGACCAACTCTAGGCTGACTGTGTCTGTATGTATGTATGTTTGTCTGTCAGTCTGTTTGTCAAAAAATAAGGAAGCATATTATGTAATAAAAACATTCGCTATGGGGGTTTTCTAGGTCTCTGATTTCATTTCTGATGTCAGTTTTTACGACTGACCAACTCTAGGCTGTCTGTGTCTGTATGGATGTCTGTTTGTCTATCAGTCTGTCTGTCAAAAAATAAGGAAGCATATTATGTCACACAGTGTGTCGTGAGTCGAGCCAGGCGTGAAAACTGACATCAGAAATGAAATCAGAGACCTGGAAAACCCCCACTTATTTTTTGACAGACAGACTGACAGACAGACAAACAGATATACAGACATACATACAGACACAGACAGCCTAGAGTTGGTCAGTCGTAAAAACTGACATCAGAAATGAAATCAGAGACCTGGAAAACCCCCATGGCGAATGTTTTAATTACATAATATGCTTCCGTATTTTTTGACTGACAGACAAACAGACATATACAGACATACATACAGACACAGACAGCCTAGAGTTGGTCAGTCGTAAAAACTGACATCAGAAATGAAATCAGAGACCTGGAAAACCCCCATGGCGAATGTTTTCATTACATAATATGCTTCCGTATTTTTTGACTGACAGACAAACAGACATACAGACATACATACAGACACAGACAGCCTAGAGTTGGTCAGTCGTAAAAACTGACATCAGAAATGAGATCAGCTACCTGGAAAACCCCCATGGCGAATGTTTTTATTACATAATATGCTTCCTTATTTTTTGACAGACAGACTGACAGACATTTTATTACCAGTACCAGCAGGCCTTTATATTCCATTATACTTACTGCTCTACAGCCCTACCAAAAACCAAAACAACCAATTAAAATTTGAAATTACCACTTAATTTTGTTATGAGGAAGAGTACTGAACATGTAATGGGTGTGTCAGCTATCAGACTGACATGTTTATGTGGCCATAGAGCTCCTAGTACTTCGTGGCATAACACCTAGGCCATAGTACAGTAGGTGTGACCTAACTGTTATGCCATAGTAGTGAAAGGGTTAAGTAAAATGGAATTTTGTACAAAATTTTTATAAATATTTCCCACTTCACCCCAGTAGACGGTAATTAATACAAGACAATTAATGTTAATGTAGTTTTTTCGATTCGACATTGTACATTATAATACATGTAAGGTTTGATCATGAAATCGACCAAATGTTGAGACTTTGGTAGAAAAGTTCAAGGGGTCTTATAAAATATTGCAGCACTGATTAATGTGACTATGGAGTGTCTCGGAAAAACGGAATATTTTAAAGTGATAGACGCAATAGTTAGGACCTATTTATAAGAGAACCATTCAGATATGTAATCACAATAACTTGTGCGACGCAGAATGAATTCCCTTGTATTTGTATTTCTTCATCTGGATAATAGAGTCCAGCCATTTCTCTGACACAGAATGGAATCCCTTGTATTTGTATTTCTTCATCTGGATAATAGAGTCCAGCCATTTCTCTGACACAGAATGGAATCCCTTGTATTTGTATTTCTTCATCTGGATGATAGAATCCAGCCATTTCTCTGACACAGAATGGAATCCCTTGTATTTGTATTTCTTCATCTGGATAATAGAGTCCAGCCATTTCTCTGATACAGAATGGAATCCCTTGTATTTGTATTTCTTCATCTGGATAATAGAGTCCAGCCATTTCTCTGACACATAATGGAATCCCTTGTATTTTTGTATTTCTTCATCTGGATAACAGAGTCCAGTAGAGTTCAAACAGAGACTTGTAACTGATCTCTGGATTCTCCGGGCTATTTTTTGGTCTCCGGATAGGTCTCTGGTTCCCGGGTATTGAAAACAGACATTTTACCCAGAGATCAGTGATTTGACAAATTAGAAATAGATATTTAAAAATAGATTCTGTACAACACAAATGTGAAATGAAGATTATTTTTCACAAATTTTTTACAATTAATAATTTCTTTAATTATTAACTATTTTACATTCACCACATCAACACAAATATATTTTCACTTTTACACTATTTATATTTCTAATAAATGTACCGATAATCTTCTATTTAATTAATTTAAGGTGCGTTTAATTTTAATTTAAATTAGCACCAAAGATTGTTCTTACTTAAGGATAAAGGTGCTTAATTTGAGCACCCATAATGTTTAAAAGTGAAAGAAAGGGCTGTTCTCCATTCAATTTGTTATAGGATAGATAATATGACGACCAAATGGAGAGAACGAGCGTAACGAGGCTTGTAAATGGGGCGAGTAGAGTACTATACTATAATTAGAGCACTAAGTATTCATAGTACATTGAAATGTTTATGATTTGAACAATTGTAAAATAATTGCCTTTAATTAACAAAGTACCGATACCTATGGCGGAAAACAAATTAATGTAACATATTATTAACAATAACAAAATAAGAACGAATTAATAAACAAATAACCAAATTAATATTAATTAAGCCCCCCAAACTGTACGTGCGCTTATTTTCTTACAATGGGTAAGGGTTGAAATGGGTTGGATTTACTGTAATTGAACCATAGAAAAATAGTTATCAGTCCGTATATACCTGTTTGTGCTATAGGGGAGTAATCAAATTGTAAGTACAAAAATAAGCAAAGTCTCTGATCTCTGGCTCTGGTATTTTTTAAAATAATTCTCCGGGTAGGTCTCTGGTTCACCGGTATTAAGAAAACCAGGTCTCTGTTTCGACTCTAGAGACCAGCCATTTCTCTGACACAGAATGGAATCGCTTGTATTTGTATTTCTTCATCTGGATAATAGAGACCAGCCATTTCTCTGACACAGAATGGAATCCCTTGTATTTGTATTTCTTCATCTGGATAATAGAGTCCAGCCATTTCTCTGACACAGAATGGAATCCCTTGTATTTGTATTTCTTCATCTGGATAATAGAGTCCAGCTATTTCTCTGACACAGAATGGAATCCCTTGTATTTGTATTTCTTCATCTGGATAATAGAGTCCAGCCATTTCTCTGACACAGAATGGAATCCCTTGTATTTGTATTTCTTCATCTGGATAATAGAATCCAGCCATTTCTCTGACACATAATGGAATCCCTTGTATTTTTATTTCTTCATCTGGATAATAGAGTCCAGCCATTTCTCTGACACAGAATGGAATCCCTTATATTTGTATTTCTTCATCTGGATAATACTAATAGAGTCCAGCTATTTCTCTGACACAGAATGGAATCCCTTGTATTTGTATTTCTTCATCTGGATAATAGAGTCCAGCCATTTCTCTGACACAGAATGGAATCCCTTGTATTTGTATTTCTTCATCTGGATAATAGAATCCAGCCATTTCTCTGACACATAATGGAATCCCTTGTATTTTTATTTCTTCATCTGGATAATAGAGACCAGCCATTTCTCTGACACAGAATGGAATCGCTTGTATTTGTATTTCTTCATCTGGATAATAGAGACCAGCCATTTCTCTGACACAGAATGGAATCCCTTGTATTTGTATTTCTTCATCTGGATAATAGAGTCCAGCCATTTCTCTGACACAGAATGGAATCCCTTGTATTTGTATTTCTTCATCTGGATAATAGAATCCAGCCATTTCTCTGACACATAATGGAATCCCTTGTATTTTTATTTCTTCATCTGGATAATAGAGTCCAGCCATTTCTCTGACACAGAATGGAATCCCTTATATTTGTATTTCTTCATCTGGATAATACTAATAGAGTCCAGCCATTACTCTGACACAGAATGGAATCGCTTGTATTTGTATTTCTTCATCTGGATAATAGAGTCCAGCCATTTCTCTGACACAGAATGGAATCCCTTGTATTTGTATTTCTTCATCTGGATAATAGAGTCCAGCCATTTCTCTGACACAGAATGGAATCCCTTGTAATTTTATTTCTTCATCTGGATAATACTAATAGAATCCAGCCATTTCTCTGACACAGAATGGAATCCCTAGTATTTGTATATCTTCATCTGGATAATAGAGTCCAGCCATTTCTCTGACACAGAATGGAATCACTTGTATTTGTATTTCTTCATCTGGATAATAGAATTCATCCATTTCTCTGACACAGAATGGAATCACTTGTATTTGTATTTCTTCATCTGGATAATAGAATTCATCCATTTCTCTGACACAGAATGGAATCCCTTGTATTTGTATTTCTTCATCTGGATAATAGAGTCCAGCCATTTCTCTGACACAGAATGGAATCACTTGTATTTGTATTTCTTCATCTGGATAATAGAATTCATCCATTTCTCTGACACAGAATGGAATCCCTTGTATTTGTATATCTTCATCTGGATAATAGAGTCCAGCCATTTCTCTGACACAGAATGGAATCACTTGTATTTGTATTTCTTCATCTGGATAATAGAATTCATCCATTTCTCTGACACAGAATGGAATCCCTTGTATTTATATTTCTTCATCTGGATAATACTAATAGAATCCACCCATTTCTCTGACACAGAATGGAATCCCTTGTAATTTTATTTCTTCATCTGGATAATACTAATAGAATCCAGCCATTTCTCTGACACAGAATGGAATCCCTAGTATTTGTATATCTTCATCTGGATAATAGAGTCCAGCCATTTCTCTGACACAGAATGGAATCCCTTGTATTTATATTTCTTCATCTGGATAATACTAATAGAATCCAGCCATTTCTCTGACACAGAATGGAATCCCTTGTAATTTTATTTCTTCATCTGGATAATACTAATAGAATCCAGCCATTTCTCTGACACAGAATGGAATCCCTAGTATTTGTATATCTTCATCTGGATAATAGAGTCCAGCCATTTCTCTGACACAGAATGGAATCACTTGTATTTGTATTTCTTCATCTGGATAATAGAATTCATCCATTTCTCTGACACAGAATGGAATCCCTTGTATTTATATTTCTTCACCTGGATAATAGAGTCCAGCCATTTCTCTGACACCAAATGGAATCCCTTGTATTTGTATTTCTTCATCTGGATAATAAATAGAATCCAGCCATTTCTTTGACACAGAATGGAATACCTTGTATTTGTATTTCTTAATCTGGATAATAGAGTCCAGCCATTTCTCTGACACAGAATGGAATCCCTTGTATTTGTATTTCTTCATCTGGATAATAGAATCCAGCCATTTCTCTGACACAGAATGGAATCCCTTGTATTTGTATTTCTTCATCTGGCTGGGTAATAGAATCCAGCCATTTCTCTGACACAGAATGGAATCCTTTGTATTTGTAATTCTTCATATGGATAATAGAGTCCAGCCATTTCTCTGACACAGAATGGAATCCCTTGTATTTGTATTTCTTCATCTGGATAATAGAATCCAGCCATTTCTCTTACACAGAATGGAATCCCTTGTATTTTATTTCTTCATCTGGATAATAGAGTCCAGCCATTTCTCTGACAAAGCTAAAAAATTGGATGTCTCTATTCTGGAATATTATTTGCAATTCGACGTGTTTTGAAAATAGGCTTCATATATTATATATTTTGGTGAGAAAGGAATGGATTGGAATAGATTGAATTTAATTAAACCAGATAAAAATCTTAAAAATCAAAAACTTAACTCAGAAGTATCATAACTGTCACTATAAATTAAATGAACAATTACTCTGATCAGTTCGGCTGCAATTCGGACTAAAGGATGTTTACTATACAAATCATAGTAACTCACCGATACCGAAAACTGTCGATTTAGGGGCCAACAGGAGGTTGTAGGTGTTGGGAAGGTTTAAGTTGAAGTCGTATAGAGACTGAGTAGTGAGGGTTGGTGAGGAGCTAGTGTCTGTTAGGGGACCATGAGCGGTGTGTGGGGACAGGGAGTTAGAGTCCGGGATGAGATTCTGCTGAGCTGAGTGGGTGGTCGAAGCATTAGTGTCTGTACTGTTTCCATATGCTACAGGGGAGAACAAATCACCCAAGCCATCACCAACCTCATTTAGGTCGGGTTTATATTCGAGTTCGTCTTCCGTCTTAATGCGTAGGATTACCGGAACATCTGACTGGTCCGCTGATAGAGGCTGGGTAGAATAGTGGTTTGAGTTGGTTGTGGTAACTGCGGGGGTATAGGAGGATATGTTGTTATACAGTAATAAAGTTGAACTGGCTGTATTATTACTCGATTCAGATTCAATGAGGTTTGGTTTGGTGTCTATCGGACTCAGTTTGGGATACATTTGTCTTTGTTCTCCCGGTAGGTCTGTCTGGTTGAGATGTTGTAACCTCACCACAGGCTGCATAGAGGAGGGCTCGGTAGGTGGCGTGCGTTGATTCGAGTATCGAGATTGCGGATGCTTTCCTGTCGCAGGATTGTAATTGTGGTGGTCAGTAGGTTTCAACGCCGATGTCGTCAATGGACACTGCGGCATACTGGTCTCGCGGTACCCGGGAGTCGGGACAGTGGCCGGTGATTGGGTCGTATTATCCGAGGTGGTGGCGGAGGTGTTAGACCCAGTAGAGAGTGAACGCAGTAGCCATTCGCTAATATGAGCTGCCGTACATTTATTAACAACATAATAGTCTAGAAAACTTAAGTTCGCGTCCAGGTATTCTTCGAGAAACGTCCGCACAAACGAATCATTTTCTGAACAGATGTTCGCGAATATAGATTTGGTAATTAGCAGTGCATTGCCCGACTCACAAGTAAACCGTTCCATTGTCTGATTGTTGTCGCTTAAAGAGTTCAGTTTCTCCCGGTTCGAGAAGCAATGGCAGAATGGATAGGCCTAATAACTGAATACCTACAGGAATAATGATATGGGGAATTTCAAAGAATCAACAAATTTTCAAAGGTGTTATGTACGGTAGGCCTATATAGGGGCCTAGGCCTAATGTTATACCGCTCTGCCGGTAGGCCTATAAATTCCAAAATTTTGATTTGGGGATGACAGGAAATATTCCCACAGGCACATCAGCACATGGCCAGTTCGGCAGTTCCCGACCTTCAGACCTTGGCGCAAGTAAGTCATATTCCCAATTTTGTGATGATCAACTTCTAGTACTGTGTACTGTGTAGTATTCCTACTGCATTGATATTATGCTGTTATGCTCTGCTCATTAGAACATAGAACCGCAATGAGGTTTAGTCTGTTAGTTGGTGTAGACCAGTAGACAGTAGACACCTTCAAAACAAGCATAGGCAGGGATCTGGGGATAGAGTGAATAGTTTTTGTGATATTGCAGAAACTGTGAAGTCCGGCACAAGTCAACATTTGACATTAGCAGTAGCACCGTGCTGCCGTGATGCGATATTGACAAATACACTAAAAATGATAGGCCTCCTACTTCAGTACTTCTAATTATCGCAAGGCATCCACAATTCAACAAAACAACACAAAACTGCAAAACAAAGGAACAAAAAGTTGTGTTTATAGGCCTACACCTGCAGACCTGTACGTACGTACACCAATACTGGTGATGGTGAACCGGTACAATAAATAACAGCTGCCAGCAGTAATAGGCTAGGGTATAGTACAGTAGTAATAGGCAGTGATTTTTTATGTCCTTTTATTTGACTTTTTTGTCCTTTTTTTTTTACGAATTATGCATAATGACTTTTGTTGTCCTTTTAATGACTTTTATTGTCCTTTTAATGACTTTTTATGTATGTATTAACAATGTATGTATGTACAATTTGGCCGGAGCCGGAGCAGGAGCCGGAGTTTTTCGAAAATTTTAAAAATTTAATTATTTATTATAAAATAAATAAAGTATGGTTATCGTTCGCCAATCGCTCATAATCAATCATTAATTTCTAATTAATTTCAATTTATCGATTTACGAATTTTCAATTTAAAATTTAAGTAATTAATTTATCACGGACAGACGGCCTGACGCTGACGGCTAAAAATTACCTACAGTACCTAACTGTCTAATTGTGGTAGGAGGTGTGTTGTGTACTGTAGGTAGCCTACCGTACGTGTACCAGTACTGCAGTACAGTATGCTGGCATGACAGCAGTAAATGGCTGCAGTGGTACAGTGTACAATCATAGCATTTAAAATTTTTTACAGTAGGGCCTATCTGTAACAGTCTGCTAGTCAGCCAGCTGGCCAGTACCAGTACTGCAGTACAGTCAACGGTCAGTCAGTCATTGACTTTAAGTAAATACTGCAGTATTGTGCTTGATATTGAAGCTGTACTACAGTATTTATAGTGTAAATAATTGTTCCGATTAGAATATGCACGAAATATAATACTTTATTAAAAAATTAACTCCGGCAATATTTTTACCGGAGCCGGAGCAGGAGCTGGTGGTGCCAAAATGGCCGGAGCCGGAGCTAGAGGCCGGAGCTCCGATCGAGCCCTAATGTATTTCTTCAAACTGTCAGACTGCTGATTTCTGGACTGTCAGACAGTTGATTTCACTATGCCTGTGCCAAAACATTCCATGATTCCATGATTTATAGACTATGAGATAGATTTCCATATGCCTGTATGCGCCTGTGGTAAAAAGACTCTATATTTAATAGTTTGTGGCAGTGTGGTTGTTGTCGATAACCACATGACGTATAGCAATAAAACACTCATTTTATAGCCAAAAACAATTACCAATTGATGGAAAGGAGCAGGTTAAGGCCGAGTTTTCTAACCAAAACAATAAACAGTGACTTTACCAAATCAGGGAAAGGAGCAGGTTACAGAGACGGGATTTTCTAACCAAAACAATAAATGATCACTTAACTAATTGAGGGAAAGGAGCAGGTTACAGAGGCGGAATTTTCTAACCAAAACAATAAACGATCACTTAACTAATTGAGGGAAAGGAGCAGGTTACAGAGGCGGGATATTCTAACCAAAACAATAAACGATCATTTAACTAATTGAGGGAAATGGGCAGGTTACAGAGGCGAGCCTTTCTAACCAAAACAATAAACGGTCACTTTACCAATTCAGGGAAAGGAGCAGGTTACAGAGGCGGGATTTTCTAACCAAAACAATAAACGATCATTTAACTAATTGAGGGAAGGGGGCAGGTTACAGAGGCGGGATTTTCTAACCAAAACAATAAACGATCATTTAACTAATTGAGGGAAAGGAGCAGGTTACAGAGACGGGATTTTATAACCAAACAATAAACGATAACATTACCAATTGAGAGAGAGGAGCAGGTTACAGAGGCGGAATTTTCTAACCAAAACAATAAACGATAACATTACCAATTGAGGGAAAGGAGCAGGTTACAGAGGCGGGATTTTCTAACCAAAACAATAAACGATCACTTAACTAATTGAGGGAAAGGAGCAGGTTAAGGCCGGATTTTCTAACCAAAACAATAAACAGTCACTTTACCAAATCAGGGAAAGGAGCAGGTTATCCGTAACACTACTCAGACAGTAGTCATGATCCATTATTGATTATAAAACTAATACAGTAATAGGCCTAAATTATGTGAAAGGTATATCCACATTTTCCACAATCCTGCAATCCCTATATGGAATATTGACAAAAAGCGCGCCACATGGAGGGTAAATCTTTTCGACCTACGCGTAGGCCTACGCGTAGGTCGAAAAGATTTACCCCCACATGGATTCTGGTTAAACGAAAAGCGCGCCAGCTGCCAGCCATGACATTCAATGCGCGCCAACCATTGAAAGATTGACCACTAAATTTTGCAATTATTGTAATCATTTATCAGTTTATACTGCAGTACCGGGTACCTACGCTACAGACCTAGAGCTAGACCCACTCTGCCACTCCTACAGTATTTTAACATGAAAATGCAAGCGCAACGAGCAAGAAAATTTTGCAGAAATGTAAACATGAATACAGGAATAGGCGTAGGGCCGTAGGCCTACCGGTACAAGTAATACTGTAATATTCAGATACAGTCCCAATCCCAATAAACATTAACTTGGTCGTTTTGGCGGCCAAAATGACCAAAATCACCAAAAAAATGTAGTGTATTCCTATGGGCTACTTGGTCGTTTTGGCGAAGCGATTTAACTCGAATCAGCTAAGTCCAGACATTCAGTCTCCTTGGCCATCCATTTGGTGGATCTGACTAAATGTCGGCTCGCTTTCATTTTTATTATTGACAGATTGTTAACTTACCCGGCGCTGAGCCTTGCAGTACTGGAGTCCGCCCACTGAGGCATTGATAGAGTATACAGTCTTATAAAAGGAGTTGAATGGGGCTTCGTTAAAGGAGGAGTATGTATAATAATCTGAACGTCCCGAAATTAATTTATGGACGTCCCGAAATTAACTTATGGACGTCTCGAAATTAATTTATGGACGTCCCAAAATTAATCTATCAACCAATCAGAATCGTAATGAAATAACTAATTAATGGACGTCCATAAATTAATTTAGGGATGTTAATTTCGGAAATTAATTTCAATAATATTTTTTTTTATAATAAAAATTTTTTTTAATATTTTTTTACAATGTATAATTCGCGGACACTGCGGGGTGACTACAAAACAAAGACCCAATTATAAAGACCTGCATAATCTTGTTACATGTGTTAACTTTCGTTAATTGTTTTGAATCCCCCGTCACGCCTCTGTAACTTGCTCCTTTACTAACCTGCTCCTTTAAATAGCAATGGTACATAACGCTCATTGTGACCTGTACAAAACAAAGAGGTAAAGTCGCGTTACGTCCCAAAGAGCGTTAGGTTCCAAAGAGCTTTAGGTCCCATTGCCAGAGAGAGTGAGGTCACATTGCCATTTAAAGGAGCAGGTTAGTAAAGAAGCAGGTTACAGAGGCGTGTTGGGGAACCAAAACAATAAAAGAAAGTTAACACATGTGTTTTGTATTTGTACAGGTCTTTATTATTTGGGTCGTTGGTCTTTGTTTTGTAGTCACCCGACACTGCGGTGTTGCGTGGGGGCCACCCACACTCAACTCCCAACTTCCTGGACACTAGGATACTGAGTGAAAGCGTCTAAAACTACTACAGGAACTCCATGACAGACTATGGGCTAGCGACTAGGGACTGGCGCCCTTGAACATGTAAACTGTAGTACCTACTGTACCACCTACCTTAAAGTGACCTGTGGGACCAGCCCATTATTAGCGAGGTCGGCATTTCTCTTTATCCTGCCGCTCTCTTTGTATTACAATAGCATACAGCTAACCAATGGCAATGGTCTACCTCCAGTGCGGTTTTCTATCTGCCAACATCCTGGGCTTTACTTACACTCAGCCTCTATTCACTGGCTGTGATTGACAAGCCAACTTGCCTCAGAAGTTCCTTTCATGAATGCCGCAATTTATATTTGGCCATTTTGGTCGTTTTGGCCACCAAAATGACCAAGTTAATGTTTATTGGGATTGGGACTGTAGTAGGTCAGCCGACTGTTTTTAAATACAGATGTGATTAAATTGCGAGCGTAGCGAGCAAGAAAATTTTTAAATTTTTTGGTCAACCGACTATTTTTTACCTACAGATGTGATTATGAATTAAATCGGAGTGTAGCGAGCTCGGAAAATCTGCTGAATCGTGGTTTTAGGCTACATTGGTGTGAACAATTGAAAAACCTTTCAAACAACACATATTTTGAAAGACATTAAAAAATTGTTTATTGACATGTTTTTAAGCCTGTAGAACAGTACTTATTTACCAATCTATTGTTAATATTTTTAAATACTTTTTTAAAATTATGGTACGTTACGTACGTTGTTTGCGCCACACTAACCTACCCCGTCAGTTTTTAGTAATTCATACATATTTTATTTAAATTTTAATTCAGTCAGTTTTTAATAATCCATACATATCTTATTCAAATTCCAATAGTTCTACCGATTCTACACTACTTTGTTTTAACCTATATTAGTTTGTTGTTTGTGCATCGCCGGTTTTTAACAGTCCTACGCTGGATTGAGTACATGTATTTCGTTGGTGTCGGATCAGGTTTTTTTTATACTCTTCTTCAACTTCTTACTATATTTTATTAGGCCTATCCTATTACCGGTATTACATACAACATATTAATTTACTTTCAGTTCTGGTTCCATATAAAGATTGCCTTAAATTATGTCGGTGATGGGTATCTATAAGTTTATCTTCCTCTTACCCTAAACTATTAAACATTAAACATTTGGCCTACTTGGCCATGATGATTAACGCGTAACGTGGATTGGATACGGTACAGTACCTTCAATGCCCAATCTGTCGGTTTGTCCATAATGTCGGAGTGCAAAACAGTTCAAGGCACGGAACTACTTCTATAGGTTAATAAACAAATACTGTAATAAAATATCACTGTAATCAAATGCACCTATTATAGTTATTAGAATGATGAATAAGACTGTAACAGCTGAACAGTGTAAGAGTAGAGCGTACAGTAGGCAGGTATAATAAACAAACGCGAGCGAAGCGAGCGAAAATTTTTAAGGCCTAGGCCTAACTCTTTTTAAAAATAGGCTCTACTGGCAGACCGTTAATTTCAAGTAGAGTGGCTGAATATGTTGCCATGCCAGTGCATTTTGCTACTATACAGCTATACTGCTATACATGACATCCATTTCCGCGCCAGGATCCTCAATGCGCGCCACTAGGGCTCGATCGGAGTTGGGATTTGGCCGGAGCCGGAGCTGGAGTTGGACAATTTGGCCGGAGCCGGAGCAGGAGCCAGAGTTTTTCAAAAATTTTAAAAATTTAATTATTTATTTAAAAAAAATTAAAGTATGGTTATCGTTCGCCAATCGCTCATAATCAATCATGCTGTAGGTCTAATTAATTTCATAATTTATAGATTTACGAATTTTCAATTTAAAATTAAAGTAATTAATTTATCACGGACAGACGGCCTGACGCTGACGGCGACGGCCTGACGCTGGCGCTAAAAATTACCTACAGTCTGACAGTACCTAACTCACGGTCACGAACAAGGCCTACTAGAGAAACAGGCCTGGCGCTGGCAGCCAGCCTACAGGCCTTCATTATTGAAGGCCTAGAATGTAGAATTCTGATACCGGTATACTGTAGGCCTATAGTTTACAAATCTTGAACTACCTACTGCACTGAATTATGTTATCGTTTACTCTTCCTACCTGACTGCTCGAGTGTTTACCTGAATACACGAGTGCTGGAGTGTCTACCCGAATAAACTACCAAAGTGACAACCTGATACGACTGTACGACCGTTAACTCGATGGGAAGGAAGTGTTCCGTCGGCGGTTGCAGAACTGGTTATGCGAACGCGAAGGATAAACTGACCGGTATGGACGACGGGGAGGAGAATTCCTCACCGATTACGGTCTACGCGTTTCCGAAAGATCCTGTGGAATTGCAAACGTCTGAACGTGGTTGCGGCAACTTCCGAATATCGTAGATCCGTGCAAGGTTACGAGTTTCATGGGAGTTTGTCGGAAGCACTGGCCCGAAGAGATGACAACGAAACATCATTCCGGGAGATACCCAGCAGTCAAGGAGATCATCAATTTTGGGGTTACCCCAAATTTCGAATTCTGGTAATAGACTGTCGAAAATTGGGGTTTTTTGTTCAAATTTGAGGTATTTTTAGGCTCATAATATCGAGTGTTGCTGCGACTTAGGGAAACTATTGGAGCAACTTCTACTTTTAATATGTTAAAATATAATGTAAAATAAGAACTTTTATCGATGCAATAAAATATTTCACCGATGCAAACATGCTTTTATTGGGGGCGAAAATTGAAATTTGAGGTTAAACCTCAAATTTGAGACAAAACCTCAAATTTCGCCAGCCTGTACAACATCACCAGCCTGTCAGCAGTAGGGTGTAGCAGTAGGCTTTGCTGCTTAGTGCTTATAGAGCTTGGTGAGAATGGGTGACCAGTGTAACCTGTGACATGACATGTATGCAGGGTAGGCTTAACCTTACAGCACAGTAACTTACAGTCAATAACTTTAATGATTGTTAACTCCGTTAGTGATGGTGAGAAAAATGCAGAAGACTATAGAAATTCTCTATCCTTACAGCCTTACTGTTGGTAAGAAGAACAGTAGACCAAATCCTCACTGTTGTGAGATTCAAGCTCACACAGCTGCACAGTCACAGACTCAGGAAGACCTACTATATCTTGTGGATGTTGAATCAATTCCAGAATTTGGAAGTTTACATATTCTGGCATTCATCTGTTCTGTTCATCATTCATATCACACATCTTCGGAAAAAAATATGTTTTCTGGTTGTTGATGTCCTCTTTAACACTTTGTATATCAAATGAAGCCATTCCTCTCCTGATAGCCTGAAGACTTATGTAATATTCGCCTGTCCTAGCTCTATCTGTCAATTGGAATACTGTACCATCAGTTTGGAGCCCAGACAAATGTTGCCGCAAAGGTTGACAGGTTGACGTGGTTTATACAATATATGTGGACTTGATTCTTTTGTTAGTTATTCTATATGACTGGCAACTGGAGACTCTAAAGTTGGAACCACCACCTACTGCAGTATACAATAATACATCAATTAAAGTTCAATTTGATAATGTGCTTTAAACTTATATGTAAAGATCTAAACCTGATCCTCCATTACAACAATGTGCAACATAATATCCCAGCCAGACATCCAATGCAATCATGACCTGGCCATATATATAAAATTATGAAGCAAAGGCCAAGCCCCGCCCATCTGCCCATGCTGCCATGTCTGGGTCTGCTTTTTCCATACATCACCTCTTCTTTATCAGGGTGATTAACATATGGAACATGCTGGACCTGGAACACAGTAGAAACATCATCATCTCATCACTAATCGCTAGTCTTTTAAACAGTCTTTAGACTCTGCTTTCTTATCAAGACATCTGAAATGTTTTAGAAATCTAAGTGACTGTTTGTTTATAGGCCTACTATACATACATAAATCCTTATAAATTGACCTTATGAGGAACCAGAATCATTTATAACTTGGGCAAAAAGTATAACCTTTTTCACCAACCTATTCTCGAGGCTTTATCTCATTTCTGGAGTAAACCTTGCAGGCACTAAAGTTGCATTGCAATAGTCGATAGTGTGTAGGGATGGATTTTGCTTTTTATTCCAAAATTTTAACATTACGAAATGATTGTACATATACATTTCGATCAAAAATTTTGATCAACACTTTCAATGAAATTTTAGAAATTCCACCAAAAATATTTTGGCACTTGTGTCAAATCAAATAGGTGACCCTCCTAATCTGCTAATTCTGAAATCACCAGCTAATCCTGAAATTTAGTGCAGGTGATATCAATATTCCTAACTCTTGTTTATTTTTTTTTGGTTACTTAGTTTCAACTCACTTCTGTAACCTGCTCCTTTGCTAACCCTGCAACCGGGCACTAGTGAAAGTGACTTTAGTTTAGGTGATTTCAGGATTAGCAGATTAGGAGCTAGGAGGGTCCCCTATTTGACACAAGTGCCAATGTTTTATTTTACTTTTTTTACCGGGAGAAAAAGTAAAATCAATGCAAAATTATGGCTCTATGGTACATTATTATGTGGAAATATTATTCAATATTATTGCAGGTTGCTGTTTTGCCGACTTTGCAAAAGCTGTGCCCAACAAAAAGTTACAATATTCAGATATTATGGGGACAACTTTTTCCCTACCAGTAGGAAAAAAAGTAGGCCTACTACTTTTTCTCCCGATTTTATGGCATATTCAAGCAAAAAAGTAACAATATAAAAATATAAGTTCTTTAAGCTCTGTACTTTGTTTTATATGTCTACCATCTGATCATACCACCCCACTGCACCCCTACCGCCCTACCAGTAGCCTTTTTAAGTATAAGCCTTTTTAAACTAATACTGTATATGTTTTAAATATTATATTTCACAACACTCAGACACTAGGCCTACATCAGTTTATTTTTTTACCTTTGCAATACAGTAACAAGCTAACAACTACTGAAAAAGGCCAACTATGACTTCTGTCTGTATCTGACTATGCTGCTATGAAATTCAAATTTGGGGTAAAACTCCAATTTAGAGAATTAACCTAACCTTGTATTAAATTTGAGGTAATTCCAAAATTGGGTCTATAATTTGAAATTTGAGGTATTCTCAAATTTGATGATCTCCCTGACTGCCCAGTGCCGGTGGAACCGCCGTCGGTATTCCCAAATGTTCCTCTGCTCTCCATCCCAACGCCTCCAGCCCCTCCACGCTCAACGACGCGCGCAAGTTCTTTCCGGATATTGACGAGATGTCGGATTTCCTTGCCAACGATAAAATTAATTTATTTAATTAATTTAATTAATAAATTAATTTATTTAAATTTATTTTAATTAATTATAATTTTAATTAATTTGGGCACTTTCGCCAATCTGCTGGGGGAAATTACCATATAAGCGTAGCCGAAGTTTTCTTTACCCACCGCATTGATCGAGCGAAACTATACACAGAACTGGAGGTTGAATGTTCAAGTGAACTTGGGAAGCAAAAGTGTTCCTCGTGTGTTGACATCACGTTGACCGACAATGAAGTGGATGCTATAAACCTATACTATAACTATATTTAATATTTTTTTAACTCTTGAGTGTAATTCTTAAGCAGTACATATTATTATTATATTACTTAATTGTGAAATTACAACAGGACATCAATTACTAACATGCAGACCGACCGATTTTTGCAGTGGGTTCATCCATTTCATCAAAAAAATTATATTCCAGTTTATTATTATTATATTAATATTATTAATAAATCCTATTACCTTTATTTATCTATGTTCTAGAATAGCGCTAGCGGCGGCCAGCTTGTCCTCCTAACGTAGTCCCAAGTAGAAGTAGTAGTATATAATAGCCTATGGTTTACACATGAAAAATTGCAATTTACAATAACAGCTATTAATAGCTAAATAATGTTCTAGAATACCAAAATATTTTTGGGCGGTGAGCATCGTATGACAATTCCGCTTCGTTTGATACCTTACTGCTGCCTTACTCGATCAGATTGGTTTAGAAATGCGGGCTGTAGAGCTGTAGAGCTCCGGATGCCGGACACACACACACACACATTGGATTATTAGGCCTTCAATAGAATTGGCTTGATCTCGGATTCCAGGCCTGTTTCTCTAGTAGGCCTTGCTCACGAACTGTCTAACTGTGGTAGAGGTGTGTACTGTAGGTAGCCTACCGTAGGTGTACCAGTACTGCAACTGCAGTACAGTATGCTGGCATGACAGCAGTAATTGGCTGCAGTGGCTGAGTGGTACAGTCTGACAGTGTACAATCCATAGCATTTACAATTTTTTAAAGTAGGGCCTATCTGTAACAGTCTGCTAGTCAGCCAACTGCAGAACTGGCCAGTACCAGTACTGCAGTACAGTCAGTCAGTCATTGACTTTAAGTAAATACTGCAGTGTAGATACGTTCAATACAGCAATATCAATCGTAGATACGTAGAAATACTGCAGTAAGTAAATACATTTTTATTGTGTTGTTCTAAAAAACCTCAATACCATAATATATTACTCTTTCTATGTAGCTGTTTGTATTTTATTTCATTTTTTTTATTTTTTATGCCACTGCCACTGCCATTTCAATATTTTTATTTCTCTCTAAATGCTCGGTTTCTACTGTTTGATACTAGTGTAGGCCTAAATAATTATTATATTTGTATTGTATGTATTATATTCATGTATGTATTATTATTGTATGTATGTATTATATTTGTATTTGTGTGATATTCCTCTTTAATTTATCATCTACTGTATCTACTGAGATCTACTGTATTTATTATTTATTTTTATCTGAAAAAACATATTTTTAAAATGTTAATTAGCAGTCAAAAACAGACAGACATACTAATACTAACTACTTATATTAATTTATTTTTTATCTTACTCAAGGACTTATTACAACAATAAGATTTTCATCACATAGCGAGGACCCCCATGGAAACGAGACGCAGTCTCATGGGGCTATCCTCGACGACAAATCATTTTTACTCAATGTTTTAGATACCCCGTGCAACTACGTATATTCTCTGCCCATCGTATTTTCAGTTCAGTAACATATTAAAATATTTTCCTTTTTGTAAACATACAGCAGTTAGGAACACTGGTCACTTTCTGGCTGAAGCTCAGCCAAAAATTGTCCACATATTTACAGCCAGAAAGTGTCCGTGCAGCCACTATTTGTCCTTCACAGGCTGCGATTATATTTCCGGACATATTTTGGCTGTAACTCCAATAGTACTCAAAGCAGAAGCTGGGCATATTTTCATTTTTAATATTATGATAAGTTATCCCAACGATGAGATTCTAATTCTCAAATTAATTTATACAGAATTTTATGACGATTCTAATGGCATAATTTTTAGAATGCCAATGTTAAAATTTCACTGCCGGTTTTCAAATGAAATTTAGCATTGTTTTCTATGGAGAAATTTCACTCTGAGAGCGTTTTCCGCGGACACATTCTGGCTGTAAATTGGACATATTGTGACCAGTGTTCCTGACTGTACAGTACAGTAGGGCTCGATCGGAGTTGGGATTTGGCCGGAGCCGGAGCAGGAGCCGGAGTTGGACAATTTGGCCGGAGCCGGAGCAGGAGCCGGAGTTTTTAAAAAATTTTAAAAATTTAATTATTTATTTAAAAAAAAATAAAGTATGGTTATCGTTCGCTAATCGCTCATAAATCAATCATACTGTAGGTCTAATTAATTTCATAATTTATAGATTTACGAATTTTCAATTTAAAATTTAAGTAATTAATTTATCACGGACAGACGGCCTGATGCTGACGCTGACGGCTAAAAATTACCTACAGTACCTAACTCACTAACTGTGGTAGAGGTGTGTACTGTAGGTAGCCTACCCGCCCTATCGTACGTGTACCAGTACTGCAGTACAGTATGCTGGTATGGCATGACAGCAGTAAATGGCTACAGTGGTACAGCTACAGTGTACATTCAACCTGTCATACCATAGCATTTCTGCATTTACAATTTTTTACAGTAGGGCCTATCTGTAATACTGTAATAGTCTGCTAGTCAGCCAGCTGGCCAGTACCAGTACTGCAGTACAGTCAGTCAGTCATTGACTTTAAGTAAATACTGCAGTACCGGCAACCGGTATTATCAGATTATGCTTGATATTGAAGCTGTACTACAGTACTTACTTCAGTACTTATAGTGTAAATAATTGTTCAGATTAGAAAGAATATGCACGAAATATAATACTTTATTAAAAAATTAACTCCGGCAATATTTTTACCGGAGCCGGAGCAGGAGCCGGAGGTGCCAAAATGGCCGGAGCCGGAGCCGGAGGCCGGAGCTCCGATCGAGCCCTACTAGGGCTCGATCGGAGTTGAGATTTGGCCGGAGCCGGAGCAGGAGCCGGAGTTGGACAATTTGGCCGGAGCCGGAGCAGGAGCCGGAGTTTTTCAAAAATTTTAAAAATTTAATGATTTATTTAAAAAAAATAAAGTATGGTTATCGTTCGCCAATCGCTCATACTGTCATCATAATCAATCATACTGCTGTACGTACTGTAGGTCTAATTAATTTCATAATTTATAGATTTACGAATTTTCAATTTAAAATTTAAGTAATTAATTTATCACGGACAGACGGCCTGACGCTGACGGCTAAAAATTACCTACAGTACGTCAGTACGTACAGACCTAACTCACGAACTGTCTAACTGTGGTAGAGGTGTGTACTGTCTGACTGTAGGTAGCCTACCACTGTACCGTACGTGTACCAGTACTGCAGTACATTATGCTGGCATGACAGTCAGTAAAGGGCTGCAGTGGTAGAGTGTACTATCATAGCATTTACAAAAATTTTTTACAGTAGGGCCTATCTGTAACAGTCCAGTAGTCAGCCAGCTGGCCAGTACCAGTACAGCAGTACTGCAGTACAGTCAGTCAGTCCACAGTCATTGACTAAGTACTGGTAAATACTGCAGTATTATATGCTTGATATTGAAGCTGTACTACAGTAGGCTATTTATAGTGTAAATAATTGTTCAGATTAGAATATTCACGAAATATAATACTTTATTAAAAAATTAACTCCGGCAATATTTTTACCGGAGCAGGAGCCGGAGGTGCCAAAATGGCCGGAGCCGGAGCCGGAGGCCGGAGCTCCGATCGAGCCCTACTAATTACCAAATCTATGTTCGCGAACATCTGTTCGAAAAATGATTCGTTTGTGAGGACGTTTCTCGAAGAGTACCTGGACGCGAACTCGAGTTTTCTGGACTATTATGTTGTTAATAAATGTACGGCAGGTCATATTACTGAGTGGCTGCTGCGTTCACTCTCATCTGGGTCTAGCAACGCTGCCACCACCCCGGATAACACGAACAAATCACAGGCCACTGTCCGGACTGCCGGGTACCGCGAGACTAGTATGCCACAGGGTCCATTAACGACATCGGCGTCGACACCTACGTACCTCTACAATGACTATCCTGCTACAGGAAAGCATCCGCAATTTCGATACTCGAATCAACGCACGCCACCTACCGAACTCTCCTCTATGCAGCCTGTGGTGAGGTTACAACATCTCCACCAGACAGACCTACAGGGAGAACAGAGACAAATGGATCCCAAACTGAGTCCGATATACACCAAACCAAACCTCATTGAATCTGAATCAAGTAATAATACAGCCAGTTCAACTTTATTACCTTATAACAACATATCCTCCTATACCCCCGCAGTAACCACAACCAACCTAAACCATTATTCTACCCAACCTCTATCAGCAGACCAGTCAGATGTTCAGGTAATCCTACGCATAAAGACGGAAGACAAACTGGAATATAAACCCGACCTAAACGAGGTTGGTGATGGCTTGGGCGATTTATTCTCCCCTATAGATGTAGAATATGGAAACAGTACAGACACTAATGCTTCGACCACCCACTCAGCTCAGCAGAATCTCATCCCGGACTCTAACTCCCTGTCTCCCAACACCGCTCATGGTCCCCTAACAGACACTAACTCTTCACCAACCCTCACTACTCAGTCTCGAGACGACTTCTTAAACCTTCCCAACACCTACAACCTCCTGTTGGCCTCTAAATCGACAGTTTCCAGTATCGGTGAGTTACTATGATTTGTATTGTAAACATCGTTTAGTCCGTATTGCCCCCAATCTGGTCAGAGTAATTGTTTATTTATAGTGACAGTTATGATAGTTCTGAATTTAGTTTTTGTTCTTTAAGGTTTTTATCTGGTTTAATTAAATTCAATCTAGCCTGAAGCCTTTCTCACCAAATAACAATTATAATATACGAAGCCTATTTCGCAAACTCGGCGAATTGCAAACAATACTCCAGAATAGAGACATCCCATTTTTAGCTTTGTCTGAGAAATGGCTGGACTCTATTATTCAGAATGAAGAAATACAAATACAAGGGATTCCATTCTGTGTCAGAGAAATGGCTGGACTCTATTATCCAGATGAAGAAATACAAATACAAGGGATTCCATTCTGTGTCAGAGAAATGGCTGGACTCTATTATCCATATGAAGAAATACAAATACAAGGGATTCCATTCTGTGTCAGAGAAATGGCTGGACTCTATTATCCAGATGAAGAAATACAAATACAAGGGATTCCATTCTGTGTCAGTGAAATGGCTGGACTCTATTATCCAGATGAAGAAATACAAATACAAGGGATTCCATTCTGTGTCAGTGAAATGGCTGCACTCTATTATCCAGATGAAGAAATACAAATACAAGGGATTCCATTCTGTGTCAGTGAAATGGCTGGACTCTATTATCCAGACGAAGAAATACAAATACAAGGGATTCCATTCTGTGTCAGAGAAATGGCTGGACTCTATTATCCAGATGAAGAAATACAAATACAAGGGATTCCATTCTGTGTCAGAGAAATGGCTGGACTCTATTATCCAGATGAAGAAATACAAATACAAGGGATTCCATTCTGTGTCAGAGAAATAGCTGGACTCTATTATCCAGATGAAGAAATACAAATACAAGGGATTCCATTCTGTGTCAGAGAAATGGCTGGACTCTATTATCCAGATGAAGAAATACAAATACAAGGGATTCCATTCTATGTCAGAGAAATGGCTGGACTCTATTATCCAGATGAAGAAATACAAATACAAGGGATTCCATTCTGTGTCAGAGAAATAGCTGGACTCTATTATCCAGATGAAGAAATACAAATACAAGGGATTCCATTCTGTGTCAGAGAAATGGCTGGACTCTATTATCCAGATGAAGAAATACAAATACAAGGAATTTCATTCTGTGTCAGAGAAATGGCTGGACTCTATTATCCAGATGAACAAATACAAATACAAGGGATTCCATTCTGTGTCAGTGAAATGGCTGCACTCTATTATCCAGATGAAGAAATACAAATACAAGGGATTCCATTCTGTGTCAGAGAAATGGCTGGACTCTATTATCCAGATGAAGAAATACAAATACAAGGGATTCCATTCTGTGTCAGAGAAATGGCTGGACTCTATTATCCAGATGAAGAAATACAAATAGAAGGGATTCCATTCTGTGTCAGAGAAATGGCTGGACTCTATTATCCAGATGAAGAAATACAAATACAAGGGATTCCATTCTGTGTCAGAGAAATGGCTGGACTCTATTATCCAGATGAAGAAATACAAATACAGGGGATTCCATTCTGTGTCAGAGAAATGGCTGGACTCTATTATCCAGATGAAGAAATACAAATACAAGGGATTCCATTCTGTGTCAGAGAAATGGCTGGACTCTATTATCCAGATGAAGAAATACAAATACAAGGGATTCCATTCTGTGTCTGAGAAATGGCTGGACTCTATTATCCAGATGAAGAAATACAAATACAAGGAATTCCATTCTGTGTCAGAGAAATGGCTGGACTCTATTATCCAGATGAAGAAATACAAATACAGGAGATTCCATTCTGTGTCTGAGAAATGGCTGGGCTCTATTATCCAGATGAAGAAATACAAATACAAGGGAATTCATTCTGCGTCGCACAAGTTATTGCGATTACTCAGGAGTCCCGAATAGACGGGGCGACACGGCTATTATTTTTTGAAAAAAAAATCCACCCACAATTCTCTTATTCCAGACACCCCGACTATTAAGTTTTTCTTTTTAAAATTTTAAATTTAAATTAATTTTTAAATTTACAAATTTTTAAAATTTAGTACATTTTTTATTATGAGTAAATAAACGTTTATTCTCATAATAATTGAGATTTGAAAGTGAAAGAAAACAAAACCGTTTGCGTGTACCGAGTATACCACCGGTAGCCGTAGATACTACTGTACCTGTACGCCTATACTGTATGTTAAGTAAGTAGGCCTAAATTTTCAATATTTTCTAAGACCCCTTGAACTTTTCTACCAAAGTCTCAACATTTGGTCGATTTCATGATCAAACCTAACATGTATTAATGTACAATTTCGAATCGAAAAAACTACATTAACATTAATTGTCTTGTATTAATTACCGTCTACTGGGGTGAAGTGGGAAATATTTATCAAAATTTTGTACAAAAGTCAATTTTTATTAAAATGTCTAGATAACTGACAGTCAAGGTTTTGTAATGAGAAATATGACACTCAAATACATTATATTATGTCATTATGTAGTAATTAACTAATTGTGTTCGCGTACCTGCGCCTTGATTTATTGCCCTTAAAAGGCGCGTTATAAATAAATTATTATTATTATATTAGGCTTGAATTTACTGCAGTTTCCCAAAATCTATATTGTTTTTTTTTTGTTTTATTTTGTCCCACTTCACCCCATGAGGTGGGGTGAAGTGAAGTGGGAATATTTGAAACTATTTTATAAATGTATGAAATTTGTTTCTTTCCCAGTTTAATATGTGGTTGGGCTGAAGCAGGCCCGTAGCCAGGATTTTTTAGTTGGGTAGGCGAGGGAATATCAGGGTAGGCAGGCGCAAAAATGTTATTGGATACATTTTATAATAGATTTAATTGTATACAGTAGGTATAAAGCAAAACTACAGTAGGGTCTACACTACATGGAGTCCGCCATCAGGCTTTTTCTAACCAAAACAATAAACGATGTTAGTACAAATTGAAGGAAAGCAGCAGGTTACAGAGACGGCTTTTTCTCACCAAAACAATCATTGTTTAGTGGGCGAAGATTGCTGCGGGTGAAGATTGGACGCGGGCGAAGTTTGCTGCGTACCTTATACGACCATTGTTCGATGACTGTAAGGGTGGAGTAGGCCCTACTGGACTGTAGTAGTAGTAACCGTATTGGCCTACGGAAGGTTTTATTAAAATGAAAGTAACTTACAATATAAGTGTAATATGTACCGGTGTTTGATTACTACAAGGCTAATGTTTAAAGAAGGCGCGCATGGAACCAGAAAATGGTTGTGTAAAAATGTAAAATTATACTAATGGAGAAAAATTTCTTACAATACCTTCGCCTTATACTGGCTACGGGCCTGGCGCTGAAGTGAGATTTTTGTGGTGTTTTTAAAAAATGTAAGATGACCGCATACTATTGTTAAAAATTACAATAGTATATAAATATATACACCTATTTAGTATTTATGTAGAATATTATTCATATCAATGGTACAAGAAATGCTATATTTCTACAAATTTTTAAATGCTTTTGTAAGGGTCCAGTAGTATACCGCTTACCAGATCCTAGTAACGATGTATCTTACTATGAGACTCTAGTAATGTATACGGGCTCGTACAGTATCTGACAACAAATCCCAGTCCAGGATATCTAAACAAACAGATACAGTACACAAACGACTACTGGCGAGGAACAGAGCCTAGTATCTATTCTATGTACGTGAGCGGGTCTAATGCCTACGTACTAGACAAAAGGATACCTGTCCTCTAACCGGTGAGGCAGATGTACAGTTACAGTAACAGACCAAACTCACGGGAAAACAATCCCCGCGCAGCGAATCCTAACTATCACTGACAGTCCTAAATACAGTAACTTGCCGCGGTGTGATTTATATGGTTTATATACGAGCTAGGTGGTTAACAGACCTAGTGTAACAATGCTGATTATCCCTGTCGAAATCAGCCTAAAGGTCGTGCCTAAATGTAACAATAACTGATCCCCCTGTACGAAATCAGTCTAAAGGGTCAGGCCTAAATGTAACAATAACTGCTGGACAGAAATCAACAGTTTAATAACGAAAGTGAAATACTCCTTATTGCCGCAACTAAATCAGATCCTAATTTTACAAATACAGATAATTTCCACCTAAAGTAATGTATAGTGCGCTGTAGCTAGTAGAACTTTAAGGGCAATATGTTTTAGGGCGTGTGTGTGTGGGTGTGTTACAAATAAAACAATTTCGTGTAATTCCTTTTACTAGGTTTTAGCGATTTTCTGACTAAAATGATACCGTGCGCTAGCTACTAAAATAAACTAGTCGCGTTTTGTAGAACTTTATACTCACGAATGACGTCAAAGCTCTCTCCTTCCTATCCACAACCCAAAGGGCAACCACAGTGTTAGTAACTACACCCGTGATCGGCACTAATACCAGATTCTGGTTGTAAGATAAGAATAGGGGTTAATCGCTACCATACGTTAGCTGATCTGGTATACTAATTTAATTCTAGAACTTTGTTGCTGCGGTAGTTAGCAGCAATACCTATCAGTACGTGGCAAGGCGCGGTAGGATATTAATAAACCTCCCTAGGCCAAGCAGTGTGCCGGTAGCAGAAATGCTCCTTGCCTGATCAAATAGCTAACTCCAGACAGGGGGGGGGGGGGGGGGGGGGGGGGTACTAATGTACGTTCTACAAAGCGAACCGGTACCAAACAGTCAGTGCTACGACTCACTAAATTATGGAACATATGCTGTCCGTACCTAATATGTACTCGCGTACTGACGAATGGCAATAGTTCGCACCTGTAGGAAGTACAGGTTAACCCAGGGATTCGTAGGACTTGACAAAGGGGGGGGGGGGTTTGTCTGGATATAATTATTTGATCCTAAATTTGCGGCGTCCAGTACGGTGTCACGCTTACCCTGATCTATAGGTCTTACGGCGGGCAAGGGCGTCGAACAAAGTCTTACCTTTCTCACAAAGCGGGCGCTGCATAGCAAGTTGAGCATTTCGAAGGGGCAAAGGGGGTGCGCGGTCAATCCAATGTGGGCGCTAGCGTGTTGTGGACATCCCTTCCTTGCGTTGCTTACGGCCTAACGGTCTAGGCTGCCATCTCCCTGATGTTCGGCTGTCCCAAAGTTGGACCAAAAGAAAACATGTCAGGAATTTGCAGTATATTTACAGTTTTACAAAGGATTTATCAAAACGAAGTTTCAACAAGAAACCGAATAAACTAATCAACAATTTAACTAATACTAATCTGGGTTAAGGGGTGTGGTAAGAGTAGGTAACATATAAGGGGATAACCGAAGGCAAACCGGCCTTTTTATACTAGAAATTGCACATGGAAACTAAACAGAATTTTCCACAGCTTCACAATTGAGCAATAAAGTGCTTCGTGCCCTATGATTGGCCCAGCTCATCGTTCAACGCAGTCCGGCCCTTACACTAATCTGGGACATGGAATCCTAACAGAATTTTCCACTGCCTCACATTTGAGCAATAAGATAATTTATGCCCTATGATTGGCCTGGCTCATCATTCGCTACGTTGTACGCTTCTCATTGGCCTACCAATTAGCACCAAACGAAAATAAATGGCCCCAAAATACAAATTTCCCGACCGGGATTCGAACTCGTAACCTATGTAATGTAACCAACGCCTTAACCATCTGACCACTACGCCACGAGAGTACCTAAGGGTTTTATGTGTACAAATATGAATAGGCATATTACATTACTGTAACTCAATCAAAATACGTCGGATTTTCGAAAGTTTTTACGTTAAAGTTAAACTACAAATGCTATCTTATAGTGAAATA
>JAUCBJ010008865.1:0-25644 GCA_032718475.1 Nemertoderma westbladi | reverse complement strand
AGAACGCACGCGAAGCTGATTGAGTTTATTGTCGCTCCGCCTCCTGTAATCGTGTTGACCCCTGATGGCTCCTTAGTCTTGGGTTTACCTCCGGGGTCGGGACCAGATCGGCAGCTCCCCTTGAAGTGGCCGACCCTGCCGCATTGTTTGCACTGTGCGTCCTTAGCTGGACAGTTCGCTCTCCCCGTAGGGTGCTTCCTTCTACAGCAGGTGCACCCGCGGCACTGGATGATCGCGATATGGACGGCTGCTGGATAGGGCCCCGTCTGAGTTTGTAGGCAGATGTCACCTTGGCGATCAGCTTACTGCGGCCGATGATCGTGTCATTGCGCTCAGTCGCCTCGAGAGACTGGCAGATGTGAACGCAGTCTTCGAGAGTTGGTTGGGGAAGGACCTTCAGCAGCTCAGTTTGTGTCTCGGAAGACCGGATTCCAATGAGGATCTGGGTCACGATCTGCCAGTTCAGGCAGTTAACTGCAGAGTTCAGCGTCGTTGGCGAGTTCCTCGAGGGCAATCCAGAACGAATCGAACGATTCGTTCGGGCCCTGCCTCCGGTCACGAAATTTAATTCCGTCGATGGCAATGCGGCGCTTAGACCAGAGGTGCATCTATAAGGCGTCGAGGATGAACTCGGTCGTGGTGTCGGTGTGGTCGATGTCGACAGCAAGAGTGACTGTGAGAGTCTGCTGTACGTCCCGCCCGAGTGCAGAAACGAGCGCGTATACCTGCTCGTCGCGTGGGAAGGTTGAGGCCTGCTGGCGGTGCGCGTGCACCCGCAAGGCCTGGCGCCACCGATGGAACGAGGTAAACTCGATGTTGCCGTCTATCTTCTCCAGTCCTTGAAGGTCGATAACGCGGCAATGTGATTGCGGAACGGAAACCGGTCCCTCGGCGTGGGGCACTGGAGCTGTGCTGTGCACTGGAGGAGTGCAGCGAGTAGCTGCGTAATCTGCACATCCGCAGCAGCCCGTTTTTGCAATGCGGCGTCCTGCTGATTAAAGAAGGAGCTGAGTTAGTTGCGATACCCTGGCATCAGCAGCAGCCTCGCGTTGAGCAGCTTCCGCACGCTGCTGCTTCATCTGGAGGCGGACTTGTTCCAGGTCGCTCTGGATAGCGGGTTCTGTGCTTCCCGATTTCTCGTTGTCGGAAAGTGTACCAGTATCGTCTAGGCGATGTGTTTGACCAAGTGTGGACATCGTGCTGTGCGGTAGTAGCAGTAGGCAGTAGGCTTACTCGTAGTAGCAGCATAGCAGCTACGTCGCGTGGTACCGGTGGATGGGGAAACTTCCCGCGGTTCAACTGCTGAACTCAGTAGCAGTATCCTACACACTGCGCCATGAGGTAATATGATGAGTCGGAAAATACAACTAACGGGCTGCAATCATATTGTATTTGTAAATTGTTATTATAACTGGTAAGCGGTGCTGCTGTTAGCTAGGCGTCACTGTACTGCGGTACAGTACACAACGTACAACCTACAGTGTCCCAAACTGTCTGACTGTTGTCTGCCCGTGATACTGAAAGTATATTGGTGTATACACAAGGACTCCCATATTGGGGCGAGCCACGTAGTTATGAGTCCGGGCTGGATGGTATCCCTACATTACCCAAAACCCGTTTCATTTATCTAATTAATTAAAATTTAATTCGAAATTATCCCGATTCCCAAATTCGGGATCCCGGGAGTGGAAATCCCGAAATGCCTGATCCCGTTACACTAACTACACACTACAAACATAATGCATTTCAACAAATTTCCACGAGCTGTTAATGAGATATTGACGATCGAAATTTGATCCAGGCAGAGAGAGGGACAATGTCAATTTGTCCCTCTCTCTGCTCCCATAAACTGTAAGGTTCATTCACTTCGTGGCTCGCCCCATAGTTATTGATTATGTTATGATTGAATAGAATATGTTATGCTGCTATGCGGGATGTTATACAATCGTGATTTTGGTTGAAACATTAATTTTATGCCGTAGAGTGATTTTTTTTCAATTTTAAACTTTATATTTAATTTGGTTTATTCTAATAAAGTAATTTAATGACCTATTCGTTGTACAGCGGATGTGGACGTTAAATATTATAGAAGAAGATTAAAAAAGATTGTCTTGTTCCTTTTCATTGTTTAAATTAATTGACGGTGGAGTAAAATGCATCACGGTTTATTTCGGTATTATTATTTTGATTTAGACAGGATATATGTTGGCCTAACGAATTAAATAATTATTAGGAACAGATTTTCATTGTTTGTTAACTTTGTTTACTATCATGTTGCAAATTTTTTGTATAAATGCTCAACATGTGCAAATTACAGTATTAGTATGGGTAGTGCTGGCTGATAAAAAGGTAACTGACACTTAGAAGATTTGTAACTGGGCAGTTGAATTTATTACCTGGAACTCAGATTTAAAACTGGGTGCTCGGATTTGTAACCAGTAACTACAAATCATAACCAGAGACATAAATTCGTAACTGGGTGCTCATCTTTGTAACCAAACACTGATTTTACGTGGGAACACAGATTTGTAACCAGGTACCGAGATTCGTAACTGGGAACTCCAATTCGTAACCAGGTTCTCAGATTAATAAATGATAACTCAGATTCGAAACCAGAAAGTCAGATTCACAACCATAAACTAAGATTTGTAACAAGGTACTCCAATTTAATTTCATTTCATTGTGAGAACAGATTCGTACCAAGGTGCTTCGATTTGTAACCGAGAACACTAAATTGTTACAGGAATCTCAGATTTGTAACCAGAAACACAGATATATAACAAGAAACTCAGATTTGTAACTTGGTAACCGCAACCAATTGACAGTTTTTATGAAATACAATATCGGTTCCTTATCGGGCCGCTAGGCCAGTCCCTAGACAACCTTTATTAATCATTATAACAAGAGTTGTAGTACTGAGTGACATATAGCAGTTCAATCTAAAACTAACGTCATATATAGTTTACTAGTTTAAACTGCAACCAGGGAGCAATTGGGTCTACCAATATACATGAAAGTTGAGAAACGTTTCTTACAAACATTACAGTTACCGAGTCTCCCCACTGCGGATACATTTGTGGCGCTTTACATGATGTCGGTGGGAGAAACATTTCCCGCAAGTATCGCAGCTAAACGGTCGTTCCCCTGTATGTAATCTCTTGTGGCGTGTTAGAGTACCGCTCGCTGTAAATCCCTTCCCACACGTGTCGCACACGTAAGGACACTCTCCGTAATGAGTTCGCATGTGCGTAGTTAGGGAAATTAGTTGAGAGAAACGTTTCCCACACAGGTTGCAGTTATACGGTTTCTCCCCACTATGAGTTCGCTTGTGCGAGGTTAGGGTGCCTAGTTGAGAGAATCGTTTGTAACAGATGCCGCATTGGTAAGGACGCTCGCCGGTGTGGATCCGTTGGTGTCTAATTAGGTCGCTGTTCTTTGCGAACGCTTTATCACAAGTATCACAGCTGAAGGGCTTCTCATTGGAGCGGCTTCCTTTCATAATGTCCTGCGGTTGAATACCAGAGGGACCAGGTTGGTCGAAGGGACTATTCATACTTCCGGGTGTTACGTCATCGTCGGAAGTGAGCATGTCTGAATCATCAGGGGATGGTTGTGATTGGTCGCCTAGAGAAAGTAATGGAGTGGATTAAAAATGGAGAATATTGGAAACGAGAATAATTGAAGTAATTAATGCAATAATTAGTCAATAGCTAATTACTGTAGTTTTAAATTCTTATATGTAAATAAATACGATTTTCGATTAGACATTGTAAATTAATACGTGTGAGGTTTGATACTTTAATTACTAAAAAAACATAACATATAAAATAAGCACCTTAATTACTGACACTGACTGAAATATTATAACCTTTAAAGGGGTCTTAGAAAATATTGCAGCACTGATTACGGAAAAACGGAATATTTTAAGTAATAGACGCAATAGTTAGGACCTATTTATAAGACAGCGATTCAGATATGTACTCTGGAGTCCCGAATAGTCGGGGTGGGTGGAAAAATTTCATTACGCCAATAGTCGGGGTGGCTGGAATGAACGTCGTGGGTGGAAAATTTAGGCCTACTTACTTAACACACAGTATAGGCGTACAGGTACAGTAGTATCAACGGCTACCGGCTGACCGGTGGTATACTCGGCACACGATTTTGTTTTCTTTCCAGAGTAATCGCAATAATTTGTGCGACGCAGAATGAATTCCCTTGTATTTGTATTTCTTCATCTGGATAATAGAGGCCAGCCATTTCTCTGACACAGAATGGAATCCCTTGTATTTATATTTCTTCCTCTGGATAATAGAGTCCAGCCATTTCTCTGACAAAGCTAAACATGGGATGTCTCTATTCTGGAGTATTGTTTGCAATTCAGCGAGTTGAGTTTGGGAAATAGGCTTCGTATAATATATTTGTTATTTGGTGAGAAAGGCTTCAGTCTCTAGATTGAATTTAATTAAATATATAAATAATTAAATAAATATCATAACTGTCACTATAAATAAACATAAACAATTACTCTGACCAGTTTGGGGGCAATACGGACTAAACGATGTTTACAATACAAATCATAGTCTGATAGTAACTCACCGATACTGGAAACTGTCGATTTAGAGGCCAACAGGAGGTTGTAGGTGTTGGGAAGGTTTAAGTTGAAGTCGTCTAGAGACTGAGTAGTGAGGGTTGGTGAAGAGTTAGTGTCTGTTAAGGGACCATGAGCGGTGTTGTGAGACAGGGAGTTAGAGTCCGGGAGGAGATTCTGCTGAGTTGAGTGGGTGGTCGAAGCATTAGTGTCTGTACTGTATCCATATGCTACATCTATAGGCGAGAATAAATCGCCCAAGCCATCACCAACCTCGTTTAGGTCGGGTTTATATTCCAGTTCGTCTTCCGTCTTAATGCGTGGGATTACCGGAACATCTGACTGGTCTGCTGATAGAGGTTGGGTAGAATAATGGTTTGAGTTGGTTGTGGTTACTGCGGGGGTATAGGAGGATATGTTGTTATAAGATAATAAAGTTGAACTGCCTGTATTATTACTCGATTCATATTCAATGAGGTTTGGTTTGGTGTCTATCGGACACAGTTTGGGATCCATTTGTATTTGTTCTCCCGGGAGGTCTGTCTGGTTGAGACGTTGTAACCTGACCACAGGCTGCATAGAGGAGGGTTCGGTAGGCGGCGTGGGTTGATTCGAGTATCGAGATTGCGGATGCTTTCCTGTTGCAGGATTGTAATTGTGGTGGTACGTAGGTGGCGACGCCGATGCCGTCAATGGACACTGTGGCATACTGGTCTCGTGGTACCCGGCAGTCGGGACAGTGGCCGGTGATTGTGATTGGGTCGTGTTGTGAGACAAATCCGAGGTGGTGGCGGCGTTGTTAGACCCAGAGGTGAGTGAACGCAGCAGCCACTCGGTAATATGACCTGCCGTACATTTATTAACGACATAATAGTCCAGAAAACTCGAGTTCGCGTCCAGGTATTCTTCGAGAAACGTCTGCACAAACGGACCATTTTCCGAACAGATGTTCGTAAACATAGATTTGGTAATTAGCAGTGCGTCGCCCGACTCACAAGTAAACCGTTCCATTATCTGATTGTTGTCGCTTAAAGAGTTCAGGTCCTCCCGGTTCGAGAAGCAATGGATATTACAGTATTAACTGAATGAAGATTTAATATAGGCCTAATGAAATAAGCTAGGTCAGTAGGTGTACAGTGTAGGACTGTGGGTGCTACAGTGCTAGGTAATAGGCAAGGCGTACTACTGTACTAAAAGAAAGGCTGTGCAGCCGACTGGTACGTCCTGACAATTGAGGGCCTAGAAATTTATTAAGACGTAGGCCTATATACAGGTAAAGAACAAATGACATCAACTTCAAACAAAATGAGTTATGCAATTTCATCTGTTCATGTCTACGTTCTACGTACCGTACAGTAGGACTGTAGGATTAAAGGCCAACTTAGAACTTACACATAAAACAAAACTTACTATATTTAAAGCAACAAGTGTTCTGAATTTCAATTTAGATAATAACTATATTTAAAGCAACAAGTGTTCTGAATTTCAATTTAGATAATAATGTTCAGTTATCATTCATACAGTATGCGTACCTGTGGCAAAAGGAGCAGGTTACAGTGGCGGTGTTTTCTAACCAAAACAGTAAACTAAACTAGATTACTTAATTAACGGAGCAGGTTAAAGTGGCGGGCTTTGGGCTTTTTAACCAAACAAATAAACAATATATCAATAACATAGGTTACTTCATGAAAATACTTACAATCTTATTTTTGCAATACGAAAATACCATATGAATTATAACTTATACTTAATGTTATAATTTAGATAAAACTATTTTTCTTTCTTCGACAATAACCCCCCCCCCCCCCCCCCCCCTTAACACCAATCTGACTGAATCATTACTGAGTCCACTGTATTCATAAAGTTTTCGGTCTGGCCCAACAAAAAATTTTGACCATGGACCACCACTGACTGACTAGAGGAAGTAGGTAGCAGGCAGCAGGTAGAGAGGCAGATATAAGAAAACGCCCGAGACAGGACGATGATAGGGGCAAGGAGATGAGATTGTTTCCGGAGGGTACGGGAGGAGCACTCTAGAACTGGATACGGGCGTGTGTTAATGTGCCTGGAAGGCCATGCTAGGACTTAAATGTACAAATAACTCATATAAGTGCAATAAATCATATAAGTGCAATAACTCATATAAGTGCAATTAATATGGACGTACGTAATCATTCACTGCTATACATAGATCTATAATATACGTACTATTGTCAGATACAACCTTTTTCCAATTAGCTACTGGGACTGGGGATTAATTGACTGGAACAAGAGGATGAGACAAGGGACTCACTTAATATATACAACGTATACGTGTAGAAGACCGTGGGAACCCAACAGGAGTATGGAGAGTGAGAGCAAAAGGGGTTGAGTATTAGAGGAGCATGGGAGGGGAGGTATGAAAGTTTGGGGGAAAGAAAAGAGTGCGAGATCCAAGTGTGAGGGCGAGCAGTGTGGAGGATGAGTCCTATGGGACTATTGAACGAGGGGATAATGTACGATAGAGTCCGGGATAAAAATTGAGTGAGGAGAAAGGGCAATCGTCTAAACAGAGACGCCAGATGCCTTGGTACCGGTACTGCTTAGCTCGCAAATGTACCAAGGGTGGGTAGTGAAAACAGACCCAGACAAGCCAGTCTGGAAAGCTGGTCCCGAGAAAAGAATTCCACCCCACATCCAATATTAGATTGGATTCCAGCGGAATTGGAACGCACTAAAGGTTGATGCTATCTTCTCACCGGGAAGATAGCATGGGGGGATTGTTAGCAGATCCAATTCGCTGCACCGCCCAGAGGAAAATGTCGAAAGTGGCGATTTACCAATTATGTTCGGCTATGTGATATTAGCAATATCACATACGGACACACCTGGCAATTGCCAGCCCGAGGGAGAGATGCCAGCTGTAAAAGCTTTTGGGGATATAACTGGCCTTTTCCATTTGTAATCCAGTTTTCCCCCATTCGCTCAAATCCTCTAAACTGTTGCTTCTAGTGGCACAATCCGCCCGCTGGTTGGCTGATTTGCTGTACGCATGGCCTCTTTGTTCTGTTCGATTAACCAATCAGAACAATGATCGACCAATCAGAGCGATTTAGCCTTGTGTTGGCTATGGGCTGCAAAGGCTAGGGAGGTTTGGCATTTAGACATTCATGGAACTTATAGAAACTGGAACTCTGCCAATGAGAGCTTTTCCTCTTTGTGTTGAAAGCTACCTGCAACAGCTCACAGGGTTCAGTGTGTTGGTTTTCCTGATGCCATGAACATCGGCTATGGAATTATTCTGAATTATTCCAACATTAGAACGGCTTTAATTATAAGAACACATAACTGTTACCGGTACAGCGGTACGAGACACTAAGAACACATAACGGTACGGTACGTATTGCACATTATTTACTGCTATTTGCTGTTTGTTATTAAATGTATCATTCGTTTACATATTGTTATTTGGAGAATAACGATAAACGATCAGAAACCCCGATCTTCTTGATACACTAAGGTTAGAGAGACCGGCTACATATAGCAATTGCGACTTATATTATCGTGGTTTGTAGTGAATTGAATGCTATTTTATAGGCCCTACAAATGTCGGTTGCTATTCTCTTTATATATGATTAAAATCAGTGACTATCGGCAATTCAGTGTGCAGCGGTGTGCAATAGTCTGTATGTGCTTGTCCGCGTAACAAAGCATCTCCTAAAGAATGCGCCTTATGTGTAACTTATAATCCATTCCGTTGTGTTTAGTGTAAGCCATAGCTCTGTTTATATAGATAGAGCGCCACGTCCTAAAGGAACTGCTAATATTTCCCGAAAGTGAATAATATTTGTCAGAGATTATATATTAACGATCAATCGAATAGTACGGTAGGCCTGCACCGCAATCAAATTAAAGCATCCGAATCCAGTCTCCCGGGTATATCCAGCGGGTGAATGGTCGCGCATAGACTGGCTTCGGCTAATGTTGGATTTATTTGTGTCAAATACTTGTCATAGGCTAAAGTCGATTTATAACCTAAAAGACATATAGATTTGGCGGGTTAAACTGCCAAAGGTCTTAAAAGCGCGAACAGTAACAGTTATAGCTTCTTGATTGCGGCGTAAGCAATCAAGTTGTTAGTACCGGTCGACCGGTAACCAGTAGGCCTGACTGCCTGATCATCCGGACCGGTACTTACTTACAGTACGGGTACAGCAGTACTATTTCGATTGAGATATTGTATATTGTAGGCTGCTAGGGGATTAGGGATTGATCACCCCTCATTCCTTTGTATAGTTTACTTATTTCTGTCGATTTTATTTATTTGTAGGTTAAGATTGAGCAGAAGACGTGTAAGCCTGCTCAGATTGTACAGATAATTTGTAGGCTGGATAGTTGTCTGACTGTTGTGAAGTCTGAACGGATTGCAGTGTGTGTAGAGCATCTGTCCGATAAAGTGCTAGTTAGGAACGTATGGGCTTCAAGTGCTGTGAGGTAAACCCCCTTTGAAAGAATAAGTCGTACTACTAGGTTAGAACGCATACTAACTAATCATTTCGGAGTCTGCATATACTGTAGTTTATTTAGGCTTGATAGTAGTCTGCCATCGTTTGGTCTGTACTTTGTTTGTGTAGTCTGTACAGGTAGCGTATAATTCTTATTTAGATAATTTGTAGGCTGGATAGTTGTCTGGCTGTTGTTAGGCCTGAGGAAATTTCGGTGTGTGTAGAGTGTATGTCCGATAAAGTGCCAGTTGGGAATGTAGGGGCTTCCAGTGCTGTGAGGTAAACCCCCTCTGAAAGAATAAGTCGTACTACTAGGTTAGAACGCATACTAACTAACCATTTCGGAGTCTGCATATACCGTAGTTTGTTTAGGCTTGATAGTAGTCTGTCAGTATTTGGTCTGCATTTTGTTTGAGTAGTCTGTACGCGTAGCGTAATATTTATTATTCAGAGTTTATGCGATTATTCGCAACATTCATATCCCCAAGTTTATTCCTACAGTAATTGTGCTTGTTATACATACCGTTATAGTTAAACTAACCCCGGTACTACATCAGGGCTGCTTGGCGTAGGTAAAGACTGGAGATTTTATGCTTTGGTCACTCCGGCAGATACCGTGGTTCTTTTAGCTGTTCAAGTATTTTTAACTACTAATTATTTGTCGTACAAGTACTTGTACCTAATTTAGGGTTTAGTGTACAGTGCTTTCCGAAGGTAATTAGCGTGTAGGCAGTATATTTGTGTTGTAAAGTGGTTAATAGGCACGTTGGTTCTGGTAGACCGCGGTAATTAACTTCTGGGTAGGAACACTCCGTGATACATAACGTAGTACTTATAGCGATACGGCTATAAGTCGTCAGACGGTGGTATTTTCCTATCTGGACAACGCAGTATATTTACTACTACTTATTATTTTCAAATACCGTAGTATCCTGTCTGTTGTAATAACCAGATATTCTAACCCTTTGTTAGGCTGGTTAGTAGACTTCTTGTAAAATTACCCTTAAAATTCATACTTGTAAATTTTTGTGTTTATTTAGAGATTGTAATCTCAACCCGAATTGTACGTAATTTGTAGTATTAAGTAACTTAGGTAAATTAGAATTATTTGTTTTAGTGTCCAACAAGTAGCACTTCACTGAGAGCGCACAGCTTCTGTGTAGTGACTCCCCCCAGAAATAATAACATTTATTTCAAATATTGACAAAAACCCATTAAACGGGTATATATATATTATAAATCAACTCAAACGATTTATAAATAGTAGGCCTGCCATACAACAATTAGGTCTCAATATCAGTTGGACTACTGCTTAAATAACGGTAATAAAGTAAGTTAAAGTAACCAAGTAACCCTTAAAATTCAGAAATTCAATTATTCTAAAATAATTGACATACCGGTATTTACAATAGGCCTATTATATATATATAAATTTAGGCTGAAATTATACCGGTATTCTGTAATTAATTCTAGTTCATAATTATACTTATATATACTATAAGTGTAAGCTGTATACCGGTATTCACGATAGGCCTATTATATATTTATATATATTTGTGCTGAAATTATACCGGTATTCTGTAACCAAACCTAACCTGTCCTTGTACTTATATATATACTATAAGTGTATACCGGTATTCTGATACATTGTATATATATCACGTTAAACTGAGTAACAGTATCGGTAATTTAATTACTAGGCTAACAGTTGATACTGAATTACTAGACTTGCTTTAACTGTAATATAGCAGTAGGCATTCAACTGTACAATCAAATATGTCTGACACAAAACGGGCACTGTCAGATAGTCTTTTGAAAGGTGTTAGAATGAGTCTTCGACTTGGACAGTGTCTTGAAAGGATAGAAGACAGAAAAGAAGCGGAAAGAAAAGTAGCAGCGGCAGAAGCGGATAGGAAAGAGGCAGCGGCAGAAGCGGAAAGAAGGATAGCAGTGGCAGAAGCAGAACTAAGAGCATCTGAAGAGACCACCCAACTAGAGCTGGAGAAACTTCGGGCGAGGCGGGAGTGCTTGGAGAAGCAAAGGACAGCTATGGATGCAGCTCAGATGCGGTTACTGAGTCGATACACCTCCAGAAGACAGGGATTTGCCTCCTCCGATGAAGGTGATATGAGAAATCCCGAGGGTAGAAGTAATAAATCTCGTTCAAGCGGACGTAGACGGATGCTCAAGCAGACGTTACCTCCTGAAGCGAGAATGCAACTGGATAGTGTAGACATAGGTAGTACAGAACCCACAGACCAAATAATTAAAATAGAAAGACTCCCTACTATAGTAGATGAGCCTGAAATAATTAGGCCTGTTCTTGAAATCACCCCTTCGGTGATAGAGACACCTGTACTCCCAGAACCTACCTTTAAATTCCCTTTACACAGCACCAAATTATCTGTGCCTAGAGGAACAGCCCCTGAAACAGTGTCGGTCCTGGACTCCGAGCGAAATATAAAGGATATATCACCCGTAGTCCCTCGTCTGCCCGCTACGACGTTGGCGGATCCCGCTTCGGCGGTTGATTGGGTAGACGAGAGACGGCGGGGGATGGATATTCTCCTCGGAAAGATGGAGGAGAATCGAGTGCGCTCCTCCCAACAGGTCCGAGAGTTAGAAGGGACTGTTCAACAGTTAAAGGGAACTGTAAAGGAAAGTAGGTTAGAGTTAGAGAAGTATCGCACTAGAACACGATAAATTAGTAAATTTACAAAAGGGTATATCACCACTCTCTGTGACAATATGTCAACCCGTTAGGTCTGAAGTATCTCATGCGCAAGGTGTGGAGCCTACACGCATCTATACTGCTAGCGAAGTAGAAACTCCTATAGTAAACCCTATTAAGGGTAATTATAAACCTGTTGACAATGATATCCCATATAGACTTGATAATAATCTGAGAAATTTATATACCGTTAACTCGATATTAAATAACACAATGGCCCAAGAAAGTTTTACGCGTCAAATGGCTAGAACCGAAGCCCGTCAAGCGGTAAAGGTGGGAGAGATCGTCAAGTTCAATGGAGATGAGATGAAATGGTTACCTTTTAATGAATATTATATAGATAACATACAGAACTCTGTACTATCTAATGGAGAGAAACTTAGATTCCTCATCGAGTGCTTGGAAGGATCTCCCAAGTTAATGGCGTTAAAGTTTATTGGACATCCAGACGGATTAAGACAAGTTTGGGATACACTAAACATCAGGTATGGTAATAGGAATAACATAGCTGGGTATTTGTATGCAAAGTTGGTAGCGCCCCGAAAGTTTATTAGCAGCGGGATTATAGAGTTTTCTGATGAGATTCAGGAGATCTGCAGACAATTAGATTGGCTAGGTAAGTCTCATGAGTATCAGAGTGCTATGGTTATTAGAGCAGTGGCTTCTACTTTACCGAAGGGTGGAGTAGGTACACGCTGGGACAAGAAAGTGTTATATATGATGGAACAACAACAACGAGACCCTACCATGGCTGATCTCATGTCATTCTTGGATGGCGAAGTGAGATTACAGCTCATAAAGCAGTCCAGAGAGAAGACATCGGAAAGTAATGTAAGTGAGAAACCTGTTTCTAGGAGAAGGGTAATACCAGTGGGTTATACAGACGACGGCGAAAGCCAGGCTTCTCAAGAGGAAGACAGCGGGAAAGACACTGAAAGATCTTACTATGACAACAAAGTGACTAAGGACGTAAGTAAATTCAAGTCTCGAACCAATGACAGGAGAGAAAAGGTAAGAAAAACTCCTCCTACGTCTCCTAAGAGAATTCAAGTAAGAAAGCCCGAAGAAAGAACGAGTGTGCACAACGTTACTCAAAGTAAGGTAAGTAACATCAAACCAAAATGTGTGCTGTGCGACGGGCCCCACCGTTTGAATATGTGTGATGAATTCCTGAAGAAATCATTAACGGAGAGACGGGAAGTCATGTGGGATAAGCGGTTGTGTTATAATTGCCTCAGACGAGGACACCAACGGCGAACCTGTTACTCCGACGCAAGGTGTGCAAAGTGCGGCGCAAAACATCATATCTTGTTGCGCACGGAATTCGAACGAAACAGCCCGAGTCAGGTAAGTGAGTCCGAACTACATGTCCAATTCAGTGATGTGAACGACACTGACCAATATTCTGAGATGGAAGGATTCTATACGGACGAATTCTCCGACAAAAACGAATCCTGTTACCTGACAAATACCGCAGTGTATCGAGCACTTACATATGAAAAGGACACCGACAGCGAGCTCCCCCTAACTACTTCTGACAGACAACCATCTTGGAAAGCACCAACTTCCAATGTAGGAATCCGAGAATTTCCTGTAGTACAGTTAAGGGTCCACGGACCTACAAGGAGTTATATAGTGAATGCCCTCCTTGACTCCGGTAGCACAGGAACATTCATCGACAAAGAACTAGCCGAAGACATCTTTGCTGGACAACCCAAGTTCCGAACTAAGCTAAACATGTCAGGAATTATGCAGGTTTGGAAATCTACCGTAATAGCGGATTATTATGTAGGCGCGTTGTCCACCCCCCAGGATGAACTAGGAGAACACAGCATAAGGTCAGTAAAAATGGTAGCGATAAAGAACTTCGCGACCAGCCAAGTGGAACCTTATAACTGGGATGAGGACGATTTCACCCAGCAGCTTGAAATACCTAGATTCAACACCGATTACCCTGGAGTCCAAATACTCATCGGTCAAAATGCGCATGAAGCGCTCGAGACATTGGAGAAACGGCCTGCTCAACCGCAACCACTACAAGTCTATGCGGGAAGAACTAGAGTGGGTTGGTACTTTACTGGCCCTTCCCGTAGAACTCTCATGGAAAGATTACCAAAAGAACAGGTATATCAATTAAGTGAACGGGAAGTGGAGAGCAGTGAAGTTGACGACCCAACTGAGGGAACACCATACTCCTCAGATAATGACGACATCAACTCCAATGTAGATCAATGGAGACATTGCCCCGAGACGATCAATCTAGCCGACATCGCCTCCAGAGGAGCAACTCCTCAAGAACTGACAGATACTCCAGACTGGTTAGGTGAACCCGACTTCCTAAGTAAAGAAGATGAATGGCCTCCCCATCTTAACCCGGCGAAGATTAGACAGGCCAAGGGAGCGGAGAAAGTAACACAACCACTCAATCGCCCAGCTGGTCGTTTATGTTTACTGGAAAGAGACCGAAAACTGTCCGGAAACTATGGAAGGCAAGATACTCTTCCCACGACCACCTCCCTAATCCAACAAATATCTAGGGACTCCATAACGTAACAACATACGGAGTGGGTGTGTGACTATATTATTTTATATTTATTTTTATTATTTTATATTATGTATGTATTATTATGTAATTTTATTATAATCGTTTTCTTTAATTTTATTTAGTAGAATGTTATTTAGCGATTATTTAGTAGATTAGTGCAATATATTAGTGTTTATTACTTAATTACTTATATATTATATTTAGTGCGACGGCGAGCAATAATTCTTTTTCTCTTTCCTTACTGTCCGTATCATATTATAAATACGTGACTACAGTAAGATGAAATATCCGTACTTATTAAAGTACAATAAAGCTCCTACTATATTTAAGTATTATTGGTAGGCAGAGTATTAGGAATGCAAAGTTCAGATCCTCGTGTCTCGGCTAAACCAAGCTCTGGGTAGACCTTGGAAACGACTTGCCTCTTCACACTGACATTGCTTCGTGCGATATTGCTCTCATACCGTATATTAAATAATACATATAGTAGCGTGATGTCCCTTTAACAGTAGCGTAAAACGCAAAATAAATCTGTTAAACCCTTTGACCATCTGCAATTCTAGTCGATTAAGATATCGCGGCACCCACCGATATACTTGAAAGACAAAATTCTAGAATCAGTGGTTAATGTCCCCAGACTTGTTCTGGAATAAACTGGTGCCCATCCTAAATATTAATTATTAATATTTATAAAATCTGTCAAATTTTAGATCCTTTAAAATTCTAGTCTAATAAGATATCGTAGCACTTACCGATATTCTTAAAAAGTTCAATTCCTAGAATCAAGGATCCCAGTCCACAGACTTGTTCTGGAATAAAATTGTGTCTATTTAATATTAAATAATAAAATTACGGGAATAAATTTAAATTCATCTTTTAATGAATTTGATAAATTGTTATTTTATACAATTTATAATATTCCCAAAATTCCATTAATTAATAGATCATGGGAGCGGAGATTCACCTCTTAAGTGTATTAGTGTGCGAGAATCTCCAATATAGAGTCAATAGCCGATAAAATTCATAAAATCATATATAAAGATGATATTGACCATCAAAGACTTACTATTAAATAGCATCCCAGATCTGTATGCATGGGAATTACCCTAATTCTACCGCTAGCTTTCCATAATGTCACCATAGCAACAACCACGCTAGAATTAGAAGCGAGTTAACAGAACAATAAAAAGCTTGCTCATTGAATAGCATACGGAATAAATAGCACACCGCTAGTATCCAAGGATACATAAGAACAACGTGACATTCTGGAAGGCACTTGACTAACGGACAAATGACCCGAATGTGTGATAGAATGTGTACCATTTGTGACAGTTACGTGGAATTTGTGCGTTTGTAGGTGAATGTTACTACTAAGGTGTGTTTACAGTAGCGAGTCGCAATTGTGAAAGTAGCCCTAACTCTCCAGTAAGAACCTGAAGTACATCTAAGCCTTTGGGACGGACAGTGGAGTGACTTGTGCCGGTTATCGTTGTCATTGTGTAGCTACATCGTTGGCAAAAGCACAGCGACGACGGTATATCGGCGCTGAGGATCTTACACTGTCCGGGGGCAGAGAGGGGTAGGCAGCGACGCCCGCTCGCCTAAATATAAACTCATTATAATATGGATAAACTTATATAGCAGATATGATTGAGTTGATAGAAGATGATCTTGGTATCAGGGAGCGATATACTCTACCTTTACAAGTGTTTGTTGATAGCTTGATACGCGGCGACGCTGGTCCAACTACTACGGAGGACGATGGTCGTTATATCTAACCGCCAATGTCCCGGAAGCAACTTGCGCGTGGGTTGGACTGTAGAAAATTCACCGCTCGCTATACGCATCGTAATGGTACGTATATGGACTTCTTAACTACTGGTCATCCTATCGACCTACACGATACGAACGATATAGACCCCAAAAGGGAAATGGTTTTATTTAAATATCATACCCAGCGGAAGCGGAACGATAAACTGAGACTCGAACACGAAAATTCTATTCGAAACCGACTCGAAAGTGCAGATGTTGAAGAGCCGGATAAACGCAGCGACTTCACCAAATACCTGGAATTCTTGAGAGAAACCTATCTCGATATTACCAGTCAACAGAATCTAGAAACTCGATATCCTCAAGGTATACATCATGACCGCATGGTAGAACTCAAACGGCTCTATTCCACTATGATGTATCTTACCGCTGATCGACCGCTGCCTGTTGCACCGGATAGCTTCGAACGGATGGAGGAGTATTGTGAACTGGAGAAAGATCACTCGAGTTTCCCCTACAAGACGTGCGTCTTTGGTGTTGTTGCGATGGATGCCCTAGACCCAACCAACAAACGGAAAGACCTAAACATCCGTGGAGACGTTGTATTAAACACGGTTTTACTCGCTATACTTACGGGAGTTTCGAGCGAAATTTGTTTGACGTATCACCTACGCTCGTTCGACTCAGACGATCCTTAAATAAACCAATGATCAGAGTTCCGGAATACTCGATCAGACCTCCTCATTCCCTAGTGAGACCTCAGACTCTTGATCCTATTAGTATGACGGATCCTCCCGAGCTGTACTCACTGTTCAAAGATCTAGTGTTACCTGAACAATTAGTCGGTGGCACCCCGGTTGTGGGCTTCCTAGATATTAGCCCATCTTACTTAGCCGTATTGGGACGCGGACACCTAATATCGCCATTCAACCGTATAGTCGTCCCAGTTTAACGCGATACAACCCTTCATCAAGGTGGAGGAGAGCGTTGTACGAAACGAGTTAAACGCTATTCTACAAAGATCAGAAAGGAAACCTGCGTTTGTTCAGATAAACGTAAGTTGTAACAGCAAGTCCAAGCGATAAACGAATTGGCTTTATCTCAGTTCGATTGGGAAATCCAGAATCTCTAAGAAGATATCGAACTTAGACAACCCTATTCTCTGCGAGAGTTTTGGACGAACGTATCCAACGACAAGCGGAGGAAAATCAGCTCGAGGAGAAGCATATCGAAATGGACGAGACACCGACCGTAACCTTAAACCTTCTGATGCAATTGTATTGCACCCTTCACCCAGGAGTTATAGCCCTCCTAGTAAAGTGGCTCGCCCTAAAGAGAAAAGGACTCTTGCTAGCCTCAAGAAACTGCGTAAACGCCGTCCGCGCAAGAAAGACTAACTGTTTAGAGTATTTTTATATTTTAGAAACTGTGATTTTTTATATTTTATATAATTAAATCCCATTTTCTGGGAGCGGTGTAAAAGCTTTTGGGGATATAACTGGTCTTTTCCATTTGTAATCCAGTTTTCCCCCATTCGCTCAAATCCTCTAAACTGTTGCTTCTAGTGGCACAATCCGCCCGCTGGTTGGCTGATTTGCTGTACGCATGGTCTCTTTGTTCTGTTCGATTAACCAATCAGAACAATGATCGACCAATCAGAGCGATTTAGCCTTGTGTTGGCTATGGGCTGCAAAGGCTAGGGAGGTTTGGCATTTAGACATTCATGGAACTTATAGAAACTGGAACTCTGCCAATGAGAGCTTTTCCTCTTTGTGTTGAAAGCTACCTGCAACAGCTCACAGGGTTCAGTGTGTTGGTTTTCCTGATGCCATGAACAACGGCTATGGAATTATTCTGAATTATTCCAACATTAGAACGGCTTTAATTATAAGAACACATAACTGTTACCGGTACAGCGGTACGAGACACTAAGAACACATAACGGTACGGTACGTATTGCACATTATTTACTGCTATTTGCTGTTTGTTATTAAATGTATCATTCATTTACATATTGTTATTTGGAGAATAACGATAAACGATCAGAAACCCCGATCTTCTTGATACACTAAGGTTAGAGAGACTGGCTACATATAGCAATTGCGACTTATATTATCGTGGTTTGTAGTGAATTGAATGCTATTTTATAGGCCCTACAAATGTCGGTTGCTGTTCTCTTTATATATGATTAAAATCAGTGACTATCGGCAATTCAGTGTGCAGCGGTGTGCAATAGTCTGTATGTGCTTGTCCGCTTAACAAAGCATCTCCTAAAGAATGCGCCTTATGTGTAACTTATAATCCATTCCGTTGTGTTTAGTGTAAGCCATAGCTCTGTTTATATAGATAGAGCGCCACGTCCTAAAGGAACTGCTAATATTTCCCGAAAGTGAATAATATTTGTCAGAGATTATATATTAACGATCAATCGAATAGTACGGTAGGCCTGCACCGCAATCAAATTAAAGCATCCGAATCCAGTCTCCCGGGTATATCCAGCGGGTGAATGGTCGCGCATAGACTGGCTTCGGCTAATGTTGGATTTATTTGTGTCAAATACTTATCATAGGCTAAAGTCGATTTATAACCTAAAAGACATATAGATTTGGCGGGTTAAACTGCCAAAGGTCTTAAAAGCGCGAACACCAGCTCATCTCAGGGCAGAAGCTAGCATATTGGCCCAGGAAAGATAGATCAGCCAATGGTGGGGCGAATTACCATCAATTAAGCGCGCATTCATTGGCTAGGCCAAAGTAGCAAGGAGTTTACTGTGTGTAATTATGATATAACCGTTTACTCATATTAATTGTGCCTTTTAGTTGGCTATGTAGAAGTGTAGAAGTCACACGGTTTTTAACCATCGTCGTTGACCGCGTGATATTATTGTAATCAGATTGTGCTATATTAATAATCTGACATTTACGAACAACTGCAACTATAAAACTCAGTTACTAATTCGGCCTCCGTCCTTTTAGAACTGCAACAGCCTTTCAGTAGCCAAGCGGACGCGGCGACGCGTATTTCCCAAGACTTAAACACACACACCGGTCGGGATCTTCGCCAACTCAAATCCCGTCACATGTAGGCCTATCAGTATGGTATACCACACTATAATACTACAGTGCAGCAGTGATATAATATTACAGTAGTAGTATACTACTGTAGGCCTATTTCTGTTTCAGTCCAACAAATTAGAATTAAAAGCAATAGGCTCGTACTTCATGTCCTTCTATGTATATACAGACTCCAGAATGCAGACCGCAAATTGAGCCATGACCTAATCACTAATACTGAGCGAAACAAAATTGATACCCCTCGTAGACTTGCCAATGCAATGTGTTCCTTAACAATTAACAGCTGTAAACATTCAATTACAGATATTTCCACCCTGCTGAAGATGGTAAAGTTTATTTAGCGAACTCTATGGTTGCAGGGTTATTAGTTAAAATAAGGTTGCAGCTTGCAGGATATAATTTAATTATATTGGTAAATATAATAAATTATTGTGTTTATAATAAATAATTGTGTTTATAATAAATAATTGTGTTTATAATAAATAATTGTGTTTATAATAAATAAACACACAATTATATTCAGTGGACACCAATTCTCTACAATTTTATAATTTTCCCAAACGTCCTAGTTTTCTTAATAGTAAAATTTATTACAATAACTTTTTAATTTAAATTATATTAGACTGTACTATGTAGAAACCCACCTGTTCAGTATAGTTAACTCAGTAGGCCTACTCGTCTTAATTTTCAAGCCTCGTTGCGCTCGTCCTGCTTTCTCTGAAAATATTTTATTCTAAATTAGTTTATAACTATACGAAGTCTCGAAATTGTGCGTGACGTGTGGTTTAGGACTATAGACAAGCATCACTCGTCTACATTACAAGCATCGTTGCGCTCGTCCTGTTTTGTTGCAAATATTTTATTCTAAATTATTCCTGAAGAACGTTTATAATTATGCAAAACTGTGTGAAAAACTGATGATTTATGGCAGATGGATACATACTACATATATATCTATCTCTATACTGTAGTTGTCCTGTAATAATTAATATATTGAATTCAGTAATTATGTATTAATAGGTATTAATTATTTATGTATGTATTTTACAGTATATCAATCAGTGCTGAATTAGTATCACATAGAAGTTGGATTTAGGGTAGTAGATGCTGTTTGTAATTTATTTCGCCAATTTATTTGGTAGCGGTTGGTTTGTATTATTCTATTATTGTAATTATTAAGCACACCTTGTACGGAGTTAGAGCACACGAGGTCATTGAACCTTACCGAAGCATACAGTTTTAGAACTGACCAAATAGGCAATGTACGCAAATGTTTGAATATATTAATTTTGGTAAACATTGATTTCTCTTTGTTTAGCCAACTCTGAACAAAAGATTTTGGAAAGAGATATAAAGTTACCCAAACCCGGTAAGCGGTGCTGATATTAGCTAGGCGGCACTGTACTGCGGTACAGCACACAACGTACAACCTACAGTGTCCCACACTGTCTGACTGTTGTCTGCCCCGTGATACTGAAAGTATATTGCTGTATACACAAGGACTCCCATATTGGGGCGAGCCACGTAGTAATGAGTCCGGGCTGGATGGTATCCCTACATCCCCTTTCTAGTTTGTTGGTGCACCCACAATCCACAAACTATCATAGTCTATTGCGTGGTTGCCATCGGAGGCATGGGTAGGAACGGCGTGGCCGATCGGGAGACGCACTGGCTTGTTCGTCAGCCCAGTGAACGCCCTTCTGTAGCATTGGACGGGGCGTGGCGGCGCTGTAGCCGAGGTGGATGCCAGTGGCCGCGTCCTGGATGAGGTGGCGGCGGTTGCGGGTGAGGCACTGACCGGAAGGCGTCCGAACGCTGTACTTCCGGTTGGGATTTGATTCCACAATGACCCCGGTGCGGTCCCAACGTTTCGATGTGGGGTTCTGAACGTCGCACAGGTGCCCTTACCGCTAAGCGGGGTAGGGGTCGCGCGCCACGATTGTATCTGGCTGTCTGGGATTTTAGGAGCGAGGGCACTGCCTGGTCGAGCTCCGTGCGGGTCATCTGGTGGTCGGCAAGGAAAACTCGGCTATGTGTAGGCACCCGAGTGCGTACCGGGTGACCGAACAGGATCTCAGCCGGCGACTTTCCGCGGGCGCGGGGGAAGTTGCGAAGTTCCAGGAGTCCCTCCTGGAATGACGATGAGTCCAGTTTCCCCCCTGTCTTAGTTAGTAATGCCTTAGTCGCCTTGACAGTGGACTCCGCAAGGCCGTTATTCTGTGGGTAAACTGGGGAGGATGTGATAGGCTTGACTCCCCAGATGCTTAGGGAATCCGTAAAGTACTTTCCTGAGAACTGTGGTCCACCGTCAGAAGTGAAATGCGTGGGGACACCGAACCGGGTGAAGATGTCCCAGATGTGTGCGGCTGTGGAGGCGGCCGTGGGGTAGCTACTGTACCCATATACCTCGGGCCACCCCGAGTAGCGGTCTGCGGTGGCGAGGTAGTGTTTGCAATTGAGTTCGAAAAGATCACCTGCGATCTCCTAGAACGGCCGTGTTGGCCTCGCAGTCATGTAGGAGTGGCTCCTTGGCGAGGCTGGCCCGGCATGTTATGCACGGCTCGCATGAGGCGACAATAGTCCGGATGTCGTTAGTTAGCCTGGGCCAGTAGACTGTCTGGCGGGCATGCCGCCGAGTCTTTTCGACTCCCTGGTGGGCGGCGTGGAGGCGAGCCAGTGTTTCCCATTGTGCAGCCCGCGGGAACACGATTCGCTGTCCATACAGCACCAGGTCGTGGTCGGCTGAGAGTTCGTCCCAGATGGACCAGTAGGGTTGGACTCGTGGCGGGAACCCAGCCTGAATGGCGTCGAGGAGGGTGATGTAGTCGGGGTCACTCTGTGCCGTCGTTTCCAATGTGCGGAGGAGGAGGTTGGGGTTGTCTTCCGCCGAGTCGGAGTTCTCCAGTATGATGTCGGCCGCCTGTGACGTCACAGCGTGTAGATAGTGGCCCATGTCCCCGTCATCGACGAGATCATCGGAGGTCGGGTCGTCCACTGGGGATCGGGACAACGTGTTGAGGATGCGGTGTTCCTTCCCCTTCCTCCATACGGTTGTAAATACATATGACGACAGTTTGAATTTCAACCGCTGGATCCTCGTGTTGTCTGTGGTGTCGATAGTCTGGGGTCCAGGATCGACAACAGCGGCTGGTGGTCCACCACAAGTTTGAAGTGAGGGAGGCCCCCAAGGTATATTGGCAGCATTTGTGGGTGGCCCAGGCGATGGCGAGCAACTCGAGCTCCACCATCGCGTAGCGCGACTCCGTATCTGTTATAAAACGGGAGCCACACTCGATGTAAAAGCTTTTACTGAATTGTCCGGTTATTTTTCCTTATTTTTCCCGTAAAGTACTCTGTAGTTGGTTTACCAGGCATAAAAAGGCCGTGTCCTTGCTGTACTGGTGTTTTAGCGGACATAAGAGCTATTTCTTCTGTATTTGTACTTTAGAGGACATAATCCGTAATTCCGTGACGTAAAAGCACGATACTCTTGAAAACAGTGTCGCTACCATGACGACGGCTAGCAGCTGATATTGCCACGTCGACGTTTCTTTGTTTCTCTGTTCTCTCGTTGTTCAGGTTGACCAATCAGAGCGTTTGTTATCTCTGTGTTGGAGGTATATACAGAAACTCAGTAGTTCAGTGTTATTGTTTTTGTCCAGAGCCTAAGAACCGGCTTTGGCACCTCCGTGTTTTAGTTTTTAGTCTTACACTAGTAGGTTTAATTATAAAGGGCATATATCCTTTAACGCACCTACCTGACTCATGGAATCACTGCATACTGATGACTGATGTCTGCATACTGCAGTACTGCATACACTGCATACTGTGTAACATTGTGCATACCTTTATATTGTTATACTGCTATTTACCGTCAGTTCTTCATAATATGGTTGATGAATAATTATATTTGGAATAACGATAAACAACCCCGAAACCCAATCTTCTTGATATACCGAAGGTAAGAGAGAAGGGTTACAGATAAACGATTGTGACTTATGTTAAAGTGGTTTGAAGTGAATCTAATGTTATTTGATAGACCCTACATGAGCCAGTCTGTGTTCCTTTTATATGTGACTAAAATCAGTGAAGATCGGCAGATTAGTGTGCAGTATTGTGCAGCATTGTGTATGAGTGAGTCTGTTAAAGAAGCATTCCTAAAGAATGCGCCATATATGTGAATTATAATTAAGCCATACCGTTGTGAGTGGTTTAAGTCATATAGTCTGTTTATATAGATAAAGCGCCACGTCCTAAAGGAACTGTTAATATTCCCGAAGGTGAATAATATTGTCAGAGATTATATAATACTGTCAGTCGAATAATACATCAGGCTTACATAGCAATAAAATTAAACCGTCGAACCCAATCTCCCGGGAATTTCCAGCGGGTGAATGGTCGCGCACGGATTGGTTTCGACTAGTGTAGTGAATCAAATACTTGTCATAGACTAAAAACTGATTTAATATCTAGAAGACATCTTAATTTGGTGGGTTAAACTGCCAAAGGTCTGAAAGCGCGAACATTAAAGGATATAGCTTCTTATTGCAGTAAGCAATAAAGTTGAAAGTACCGGTCAACCGGTACATCTGTAGGTCAGTAGGCCTGACTACCTAACCACCCGGACCGGTACCTACAGCAGTACAGGTACAGCAGTATTATTCGATTTTGATAGTTGTATACCGGTAGGTCTTAGTACTTAATCAGGGAACGGCCGCCCTGATTTTTTATTGAGATTTTACTTATTTCTGTCAAGTTTTATTTATTTGTAGGCCAGTATTGAACAGAAGGCGTGTAAGCCTGATCAGATTGTACAGACGATTTGTAGGCTGAGCTGTTGTCTGATTGCTGTTAAGTCCGAACGAATTGCAGTGTGTGTAGAGCACTTGTCCGATTAAGTACGATTAGGCAGTAGGGGCAGCGAACGCTGTAAGGTAAATCCCCCAACTAAAGAATAAGTCGCACTACTGGGTTAGAGCGCATACTCCCTAATCATTTCGGAGTCTGCATGTCCTGTATTTTATTTAGGCTTGAGAGTAGTCTGCCATCGTTTAGTCTGTACTTTGTTTGTGTAAGTCTGTACGGGTAGCGTATAATTTTATTTAAATAATTTGTAGGCTGGATAGTTGTCTGGCTGTTATTAAGTCTGAGCGGATTGCCGCGTGTGTAGATCATCTGTCCGATTAAGTACGATTAGGCAGTAGGGGCAGCGAACGCTGTAAGGTAATCCCCCAGCTAAAGAATAAGTCGCACTACTGGGTTAGAGCGCATACTCCCTAATCATTTCGGAGTCTGCATATACCGTAGTTTGTTTAGGCTTGATAGTAGCCTGTCAGTGTTCTGTCTGTATTTTGTTTGAGTAGTTTGTACGCGTAGCGTAATATTTATTATTCAGAGTTTATGCGATTATTCGCAACATTCATTCCCTAAGTTTGTTCCTACAGTAATTGTGTTTGTTATACATACCGTTATAGTTAAATTAACCCCGGTACTATACGGGCTGCTTGGCGTAGGTAAAGACTGGTGATTTTGTGCATCGGTCACTCCAGCAGATGCCGTGGTTCTTTTAGCTGTTCAAGTATATTTAACTACTGATTATTTGTTGTACAAGTACTCGTACCTAATTTAGGGTTTAGTGTACAGTGCTTTCCCGAAGTAATTATTGTAGCCATTATATTTGAGTTGTAAAGTGGTTGATAGGCACATTCGATTAGCTCTATTAACTTCTAGGTAGGAACACTCCGTGATACATAACGTAGAACCTATAGCGATACGGCTATAGGTCGTCAGGCGGTGGTATTTTCCTATCTAGACAACGCAGTGTATTTGCTACTACTTATTATTTCAAATACCGTAGTACCCTGTCCGCTGTAATAATCAGTTTTCTAACCCTTTGTTAGGCTGGTTTGTAGACTTCTTGTAAAATTACCCTAAAAAATTCGTATTTTGTGTTTTGTAAATTTTGTGTTTATTTAGAGATTGTAATCTCACCCGAATTGTACGTAATTTGTAGTATTAAGTAACTTAGGTAAATTAGTATTATTTGTTTTAGTGTCCTGTACGTAACACTTCACTGAAAGCGCACCGCTTTGTGTAGTGATTACTCCCCAGAAATAATAACATTTATTTCAAACATTGACAAAACCCATTAAAACGGGTATATATATATTATAAATCAAATCTAACGATTTATAAATCGTAGGCCTACCATACAACCATTAGGTCTCAATATCAGTTGGATTACTGCTCAAATAACGGTAATAAAGTAAGTAAAGTAACCAAGTAACCCTAAAGTATCAGAAATTCAATTATTTGAAATAATTGATATACCGGTATTTACGATAGGCCTATTATCTTTATTTCTATAAATTTCGGCTGAAATTATACCGGTACTTGTAATTAATTCTATTTCAGAATTATATATCCTACAAACTGTAATCTGTATACCGGTA